>JBBPCY010000028.1:11712770-11723625 GCA_037974405.1 Brachyalestes nurse | reverse complement strand
CGGGCATTTTGAGCCGAGACCGGCCCACCAGCTTGTCGTTCCCGTTGGGTGGGAGAGGGGGGATTCCGCGCCGGTCCCAATACCTGACCGGCCCAATTTTACCATCGCGCTAGCCAAATGTACCATCGCCGCTATCGATAGCGTTCCCGGGGGGGTGCTGAAGGGAATTCTCACCGGCCCAAATTTTCCTTCGGCCCACCGAGCACTGCCCGGTACGCCAGATGGCCAGTCCAGCCCTGGTTGCAATGTATTAGACTAGATATTAATATAGGACAGAAAATAAGGGGCATGTCCCATACCTAGCTCAGATCGTCCAGATTGGTCGACGCTCCGTGGTTCCTTATTGGTCGACGCTCTTCGCACCCTGATTGGTCGACGTTTCTGGCCCTAAAGCTGTGTGACGTGTGTGTCACGTGATGTGCGCTGTGGTCTGACCATGCTGATCTATAGAATAGCATGCTAATGTCTATGTTGTGGCATAAATCTGGTGTTTTAACATTTTGAACTATATACTATGCGATCATGTCGGAAATAAAGATTAACAAGAAGTTTGCGGAAAAGTACGACAAGTATAGACAGAGAGAAGAACTGCAGAAGTGTAAGTGTTTCAGTAATTGCTAATCTGGCTAACAGGCTAACCCATAGTAAGCTAAGGACTTTTGCAAGTTTACATACTGGTGTGTGACTGATCAGAATAGTGTGAATTTAAACTTTTGCTCATAATTGCCATAATGATTCTTTTCATAATGTTTTATTTATTGTTCATTAACGTGCAATGTGGTTTCGTTTAGTTTGGTTGCATGTTGTCTCAGAAGTCCCACATGCTTTGATCATGTTGGAAGTGTTTGGTTTCTCAGTGGATCCCAGCACTTGATTATGATTTAAAATGAGTGTTGTGATCAAATTAGAAGGAGGACTTCTTTTTCACTCCCCTCTATATTTATGTTTCTGTTTTATGTATACAGTGTACACTAAATATTATTCTGTTGTTTTTATTACGTTGGTTGTGCTGCTTTTATTTTCTTCTCTTGTCCACTTTGCTGCTGTAATAATTCAAATTTTCCACTTGTGGGACTAATAAAGGTTTATCTAATCTTATCTTTTTCTTCACCCACACCTTTGTGTCTGCAGTCTGCTGAAGTATGTCCATTAGAACTGGGAGTGATGCAGTGTGGATCTTTGTTGTTAATATTGTTGCTTGCAGTCGGCAAGGGGAATTTAAATATGTTATTTTGTCTGTCAAAACCATTCTAGTGAAAGACCGCTTTGGGGACCAGGATAAGGAAATCTCCTCTGGCTCTTCAGAGTCAGAATCTGATGAGGACAGTGAAGTGGTAAGGGGTTGTTTCACCCTAATAGCGGTGTCATGTATTCAGGCTTTGTGTTATGTGAATTATCTTTGTCCTCAAACTGCATTGAAACTGCTGAATTTATTTCTAGGAACTTGATCCTAAACTCGAACGAGATTTCTACAGAACGCTCTCTCTGCTCAAGAAGAAAGACCCAAAGATCTATCAGACAGATGCAAAATTCTACACAGAGGAGGGTATGTGAAGCAACAGTTATGCAACTGGTATGATGTGAAACATGTCTTCTACGCGCTTATTGTGTTTTTGACTGCCTTTTGCCTACAGCCTCTAGCTCAGGAAGTGATGAGAAACCGTCCACTTCTAAAAAGGCAGAGAAACCGATGTTCCTCAAGGATTATGAGCGCAAAGTCATATTGGAGAGAGGAGGGTAAGTAGTATTTTGTTCCGAAGTAACGTTTTGAAGACCTTAGGCATGCTAGAGACCTGTATGTAAGGTAGCTGCATTTATGTTTGTGTATAATTTTGTTTAAAAGAAGTTGTTACATACATGCCTGCATATATCCCCTGTGTGTGCGCACACATATATATTTTATATATATATATATATACACATCTATAAATAAATAAAAATTTGAAATGTGTACTATTTATATTATTGTATTGTATAGCTTTTATTATATTGGTTGTGGTGCTTCTCCTTTCTTCTTCTGACCACTTGCTGCTGTAACAAATTCATTGAAAAATGTGGCACATTTTCCTGTTGGTAAAGTTCCTGATTAAGTGTTTCTTACCAAATATCAGAACTATTCCCTATTTCTAATTTGTACTCTAAGCAAGAAAAGTTTCATTACAAGAACTTTATCTGCTTTTAGTGTGGAAGGTTCTCACAGTTGGCCACTTTTTCTCACACAGAAAGTATGACGATGATGAGGATGATAGTGAGGATGACGAGATGGCCAGACAAATGCAGGAGGTATTGGAACTCATAATACTTGTGTATTTGATTCCAGTACTGCAATAGAAATACACGGTCCTGCTTACACTTGTTTTTTTTCACAGAGAGCTGCATCTCCCAGCTACATCCAGGAGCAGCAGCAGCTAAAGGAGAGGTGGGGAGGGACTGAACTTCCATCACACAAAGTGTGTCCTGTTTTATTACTTGAAGTGTCAAAGCTAGTTGATCTAAACAGAGTTGTTGGACTGTTTCTGGTAGCTTTTGGAAGTTTGTGCAAGACAGTGATGATGAGGCCAGCGATGAAGAAGGGCAGCTGCTGAAACGCAGGATCAAAAGCCAAGAGGAGAAGGTATATTTAGAGTTTATAATCCATAAATCTATTTTTGTCTTTGTATATGTGTGTCTTTCTTTCCTTTCAGTTCTTCTCCTTTTGTCCTGTAGGACAAAGAAGAGGCCGACTATGTGGAATGGCTGAAAGGGCAGGCAGAGCTGGAGGGGAAGGAAGAAGTCCAGGAGATGGTAAGTGTAGACACAGATCTGGATTTGCTAAATTCTGTTTGTGAGTAACTCTTAAGTAGCTGTTTGTTTGATGCCAAAATATGTAATACCTTTTGACTCTGTTCGTGCAGAAATACCTCAAAGAGTACTGGAATGACCCCAAATTGGATGAAAAGGAATCTTTTCTGCGAGACTACATACTCAACAAAGGATATCTAGACAAAGATGAGGAGGAAAGGTGGGTCGAATTTACTGTGTGCTTGTGTGTTCTGTATTAAATTATCTATCAAATAGTTTACTGAACTGGGAACATCAACAACAGGTTTTAAAACAAGAAGAACTTTGTATACTTGCAGTTTGTAGAAACAGAATCTTCGATATCTCCTAAGACAAGCGTTGATAATTACAGTTACAAAGATATACTGTGATATTCAACTCTCTGGTTTGAGCACATTTACAGCTTACAGTAACATTTGTTGTCCTTTTGTACTAGAGGTGCAAAAAACTGATTCACATGGGATCTGACTAAATAAAAATATATTTTGTCATTCATAATGCTCTTTTGAAAAACCTGGTTAAATTCAAAATAATGTGACTATCATGGGGTTTTTTGAGTAAATTGAGAGAATTACTGTAGAATAGAACATTTATAGAACAAAAACATTAAATTGTTATTCCTTAGACAAATAGAATAGTGAATAATAATTTTCTGAGGCCTTCGACTTTTCCAAAACAATCATCTAAAGCTCTGAGTTTGTGTCCTAGAAACATATAAGTAACACCACTAGAAACATTGAACCCTCTACCTTTCAAATATGTATGTTTTAAAGTAAAATATATTGATGGTGCTTTGTAAATAAGATGAAAAAGAAAGCATGTGATTTTCTTGCTGCTCACCGCAGCCATGCCCCTCAGCAATTCAGATGTAAAACAGCAATCTGAATACATGAATAGCAGTGGCGTGATGACTCCTTGTGTAGCAGGGGGCGGTGAGAACACGCCCCATTTCACCACTATAAACAAACGTACATGCTTGAGAGAGAGAGAGAGAGAGCGTGAGAGCGAGCACACTTTGAGAGAGGGAGAGAGAAAGAACACTTTGATGCCCAGCAAACGGAAGGGGTCCACTGCAAAATGAGTAAGTAACCTAAACTAGCTGCTGTTGGTGCTTTTTCAGTTAGCTTATGAAGCTACATCTAAGCTGTGTCCGAAAAGTGCACTCATTCACTATGTAGGGCACTATGTAGTGAATCAGCCATTTTGTAGTGTTTCAAAATTATAGCCATGCGAGCCTTCGTTTTATTTTAACTAGCCTAGGGGTGTGCGATATGAGATCGTGAAGACGATCTATGTACTGACGATCTGCCAAAGCAGAGAGATCGTAGTATCGTCTATATAAACTACTATGTATCATAGAAAACATTCTATGTATCTATTGCAGTTCTCTGCTGTGCCTCATTTTTTCCCTCAACCAAGTCACACTATTTGCTAGTCCGCTTAACGCCCACCTCCTAGAAACAGCTCAATCAACCAAAGTGAACTGAGGCTAAAATGAAGCTAAAACTAAGCTAAAGGCTAAAAATGAGGGTAAATGGGGCTAAAACAGAGCTAAAGGCTAGAAAAGAGGCTAAATTGAAGCTGTAATGGCACTAAAGGTTACAAAAGAGGCTAAAAGGGTAAAATGGGGCTAAACGGAAGATAAAACGGAAATAAAGGCTAAAAACAAGGCTTAAACAAGGCTAAAACGGAGCTAAATGCTACAAAAGAGGCTAAAATGAAGCTAAAATATAAACATGAGGATAAAACTGAGCTAAAGGCTACAAAAGAGGCTAAAACGGAACTAAATGTTTAAAAAGAGGCTTAAATGAGGCTAAACGGAGCTAAAGGCTAAAAATTGGGCTAAAATGACGCTGAAACAGCTAAAAGCTACAAATGTGGCTAAAACGGAGCTAAAGGCTAATACACTACAAAAACTCCTGATCTAACCCAAGACTTGCAATCTATTTTTTAGCCTAAAAGTCCTCTTTATGTTGTTTTGAGAATAATATACTATATGAGCAGATTTGTAAGATTATTAAGATTGTTTTAAGATATTTTATCCTATTTCAAAAAATCTCAGAGTAGAACCAGTGAAATTATCTGCCAGTGCAGTAAGATATGTACACTTGGTAAGATTTCGTGAAATAGGAAAGACACATCTTAAAACAATCTAAATAATCTTACAAATCTGCTTTTATAGATTTGTAAGGTTATTAGTGTACTATTCTCAAAACAAGATCAAGAAGACTTTTTTAGGCTAGAAATAAGATTGCAAGTCAGGAGTGGTTACATCAGCAGTTTTTGTTGTTGGTGCTGCAGTATGTTCGTTTAGTCATGCAGTCTGCTGCCATACATTCCGGCAACACTGCAAACTTGTTTTGAGAGTGATATATATATTTTTTTCCTATTTCTTACCGTGTAAATATCTTACTGCATTGTTGTCAGATAATTTCACTTGTTTCTAGTCTAAACGTTTCTTGAAATAAGAAAATAATATCTAAAAACAATCTTAATATACTATATAGGAGCAAAAAAAATGTGTCTCTTTGTCCCATATGTCTCTTACAGAACATGTCTCTTAGTAAGCATGTCTTGGGTGTGAATGATAGATAGCCTGCTCTTTGTGTCAGATAGGCTACATTTGCAAATGTATGTCAGGTCTTGCTAGGAAGATATGCAGGCATACAGTGAGAGCCATTGACGGGGAGAGGGAAGTTACAGGTGTGAAACACCCATCTAATGAATTTGAATGTATATGCATCTGAAAGAGCAGAGTAAAAGTAGGTAGTCTTGCTTTTTAAAAAATTGTAGTAAAACTACATAACATTTCTTTACCTTTTTGTAGTCAACACATATGTTTACAAGATTCAAACTTCAAAAGTCTTGCTGAGATATATTTAGGGTGTGCTTTTTTACTTTGTTTGAAGACCTCTGAAAATAGTTTTTGTAATGTTTACACAATATAAAAAAAAGAATTTCATTACATTTACTTCACTCCTATATCATAGCTGAGGTTTTCCAGAATATAACCATATATGTCACCTTTTGCATAGATGTTTTTAGTTAGATGAAATACTTAAAATTGTCAAGGTGTCGCAAAGTGCCAGGAAGGCCTCAGATCTCAGAGGGTTATTAATGTAAACTCAGGATTGTACTAGTTGTACTAGTTTTTATTATAAAACAAATTAAAAAAAACTTTGTATGGATGGTGTCCAGAATTCCTACCTACGACGAGCTCATGCAGGAAGATGTGGAAGATTCTGAGGAAGAGGGTGAATCGTTCCTGCAGAAGCAAGAGGACTTTGAGAGGCACTACAACTTTCGCTTTGAGGAGCCTGGTGCTCATAAGGCAGGTTTTTATTTGAAAGCTTGCATTTGTGTTTGTGTTGGTTGTTGATGTTGAAAAATGTTGACTGTTTAGTTGCTCGCACACATACTCACACACTGCGAATCCACAGATCAAGAGCTACCCTCGCAACATTGCCACTTCAGTCCGAAGCAAAGATGACAGGAGGAAGAAAAAAAGGGAAGAAGTGAAGGAGAGAAAGCAAAAGGTATTTTCTAGCAATATTTGCATTTACATTTAAGGGATTTCAGACACTTGTTTATGCTTTGTGGATTTTTGCATCAAGCAAGGACCATCCTGGCTTAAATATTGCAGAAACTAAATAACAGTTTAGCTTTAATTACATCATCAGTTGTGACTAATGCAAATAGTATAGGCTGAACCCATTATCTTTCACAGTCCAATCTTAACAGCTATTTAACGACCACTTGAATTTGTGCTTGAAAAGCCATAGAATCCTCCCAAGTCTAACTTTTATTCTCAGTGAGACACAGAAATTGTGCTAAGCTGTGTGATCTGTTAAAACCTTCTTTGTTTGATGGAGTAGGAGAAAGAGCAGAAGCAACAACAGCTGAAGGAGCTGAAGAACCTGAAGCGAGCAGAGATCATGGACAAGCTGAAGAAACTACAGGAGATAACAGGGAACAAACAGCTGGCGTTTGGTGAGGTGGACCTGGAAGGAGACTTTGATCCTCAGCAACACGACCAACTGATGCAGGTGGGACTAGTAAAGGATGGGTGAATCAACAAAATAGGGGCATTCCACCACAGTCATTGGAGTTTCTGAGAAAGTGCAAGTGACGCTCAAGAAGAACAGTCTTTGGAATGACTATAAGCAATACCGTCTCAAAAAAATCTACTGGAAAGCTGTTAATTTGATGTTTACCTGTAGTATAAATTTTATTGTTTAAAAAAAACGTCATCACTCATTGAAAACTAGGGTGCTATCACTTTTGGAGGAATTACAATCAGAGTAAATGTGGAATTTTCTGTTCAGTTGTGCTATGTCAGCTACCTGAAGAGATCCACACTCACAAATATTAATATATTTGGATAGTGTACAGTTCATTGTATTATACTGTTCTGTAGTTTTATTTTTTTTACTTATTTTTCTATCTAGTTTTTTTTATTCTGTTGGTCATGCTGCTGCTTCTTTCTTCTTTTGTACAATTTGCAAATTTTCCACACGTTGGACTAAAAAAAAGAGTTATCTTCTCTGCAGAAGTTTTTTGGAGATGAGTACTATGGAGATGATGAGGAGGAGAAGCCTCAGTTTGATGATGATGAGATGGATGGTAAGTTCATTATTAGTTTCGTTTGGAGGGACCTGCATCCTGCAGTACAGTAAATCTAGGACACACTACTAAAATATTTAATGTTTTCTTTGCCAGAACACTGGAATTGGGACACATGGACAGGTGAGGATCAGGAAGGACTTGGGGAGGGGGAAGAGTACGAGGAGGAGGAGGAGGGAGAATATGAGGGTAAAGAGCAGCAGTACCAGCCAAACTGTGAGGATCCTGACTTCATTGTAAGAGCAACCTAAAACATATTCTCTTGTTATTTTTGTTTGTCTGTTTAGAATAAAAGATGTTCCCTTGCTTTTAAATCATGTCTACATTCTGTTGCTTTGACAGATGGATGCTGATTATGATCCCAGTCAGCAGGCCCTGTCTAAGAAGAAGAAGAAGAAACAGAAAGAGCAGAGGAAGAAGAAAACCAAAGATGATGCCCCTCTCATGGGCAAAAAGAGGAAAAAGTCTCACTTTGCTGAAATCATCACCAATAGCAAACCAGTGTTTGACCCACGTACGTGAATCAGATCATTATTTTAATGACTGTTTATTAAAGGTTGGTTTACACATGCAGGGTAACTTTTATAGCCAGTAATGTGGAGGATGCCCATTGATAGATGGATGTTTTTGGGGAAAAATATGGAGTGAAAAACATGCAAAAGGTGGCCTCTCATATTTTTGATGGAGATCAGATCTATTAAATTGATTATGCATCTTAAACGTATAGATAGTTGCACGTTTTAGCACTTTCACATCTACTCTTTTGATATAATCTTTTCTTTGGACATCTGTCGGCTGTCGTTTTAGAACATTTTGCCTAAATGTTTTTAAATATTTTGCATGCATGATTAAGTGTGTTTTATTTTTTTTATGTGGAATTTAGAGGAGAAGACATTTGAGCAGTACTTGGATGAGTACTACAAGCTGGACTATGAGGACATCATAGATGACCTGCCCTGCAGATTCCGTTACAGACAGGTGGTGCCCAATGACTTTGGCCTATCCACTGATGAGGTGAGTCTCACACACCTGTCTCACACCTCACACACCTTCCCATGTAATGTGAACTCGTATGTAATTAGTGACTCGTATGTAATTAGTGACTGGGTAAGTTGGGCCACAGGATGTGCATCTTGCACTGATGAGCTGTGATTGTGTCTGAGCTGGTATTGCTATTCCTCCGGGAATAACTCTGACCAGTGCCTGAGGACTTAATCTTCTCTCTGAGCAGATCAGTGTAACACCCTAGTGAAAATGCAGGTGGACATGTTGTGGTAGTTTGTTGACCTTTTGTTCTTCTGTGTAGATTCTGAAAGCGGATGAGAAAGAGCTGAATCGCTGGTGCTCGCTGAAGAAGACTTGCATGTTCAGGTAAAGGGGTCATGGAAAATGAGGGTGGGTGATAAATGTTTGTTTATGTGATTTATATTTGCTATAAAAACATTTTTGTGATGGGGAAAAAAGTGGCCTAGTGGTTAAGGTGTTCGCCCTGCAATCAGGCAAATGTGGGTTCGATTCCCAGGACTGCTAAGCACCTCTGAGGTACACTGAGCAAGAAATCGTCCCCACACACTGCTCCCTGGGAGCTGGGTTCCTGGCTGCCTGCTGTTTCACTTGGTGAATGGGTTAAATGAAGAGGGAGAATTTTGTGCTCTTCACACTGTGCTGTGGCGTGTTAAAATATGACAGAATGGTCAATTTCACTTTTTTCTCTTTTCACTTTAAAACATACAATTTATTTAGTAGGGATACCCCAATCATGATTTTTAATGGTCAATTTCAAGTCAGATTTCTTTACATCTGAATTGGGCAATAGCAAGTTTTTAATTTTTTTTTTTTTAATTTTAATCCAACGCTCACATTGTATTAACACAAGTTGCAACTTTAACACTATTCACACCTTTCTTAATGATAAAACATTATGCTTTTCAGTCAGACTTCTGTACACAGCACTGCACTGAGAGAGCGCTTCTGCGTGGTGTTAATGTTCTCTGGCCTCCTGATAGTGATTCTCTTAACATTCTACTCCACTTAATCATGATGTACTTGTTTCCTGTCTCTCCGCCAGTTGTATGGCTGACATTGTCCTTCAATGGTTCGGGTCATTTCTTACAAAGAGACAGCAGTTTATCACACAAGGTCCACACGTACTCCAACTCTCCTGTTATGTAGGATAACTGTCTTAAATTAAACACTGATAAAACCAAGTTTCTGCTTGTAAGTTGCTTTGAATTGTAACCTCCCTACAGTATATTCAAAACTCTGAATACACTGGAGTTTTCGCTCATACAAAGCGATCTGCTCACGTTATCCCCATCCTGTCTCAGCTACACTGACACTGTACTCCATCTCTCGCTGTCTCAGGTCAGCTCCGCGCTCTCAGTGTTCTGCGCACAAGTCTTTCCAACCCTTCAGTTTCATGGCCCCTCAAACTCTGGAACTCTCTCCCTCAGTATCTCTTTGATTGGCCTTTTTTCTCTACTTTTAAATCAGAACTAAAGATTTTTTTTTCTGCTACCAGCATTTCTCTTCCTCTACTGCTTAGTCTGCCTTTTTCCTCTCCCTCTCCCTTTTTTTCCTCATGACTTTGTGAAGCATCCTTGGGATTGTGAAGGACGCTATTTAAAAGTTAAAAACGTATTATTTACACTTTAATGGTGTTTAAATGTACAATTACTTGACTTTTTAAATAACATGAATCAAAGAGGTACATTAAATGTACAGCACATGTGCTCTTGCTATTTACCTGAATACCTTGAATTACAACCAAAACCAGATTAACAGTTTTGATCAGGCATCCCACCTGTTTAGATTTTCATGTTAAGGTGGGGCAAAACAGTGATGCCACATTTTAAATGACTAAAAACTGAAGTATTTTTTTAAACAAACAGATAAAATGGAGTAGTGGCATAGTGGGCCGACACGGTTGTTGTTGTTTACAGACTGTTATTGCAGCAAATCTGACTTTTCTTTAATCCATACAGTTCAGTGCTCTACATACTGATGGTACATGGTTTAAACAGTATAAAATGTATTGTGTTGTAATTTACCACAATAACATCAGCCCACCAGTAACGAGACTTCCCTGTGTTTGGTTATTTGTTGCAGGACTGAGAGGGAAGAGCATTGTGATGTGAGGAATTATCAGATCAAAGCTCAGAACATCAATAAGAAGAAACAAGTCTTCATGTCCCTGTATACTGCGTGAGTATTCAGGCTTGTGGGGGCTTCTGTAAAATGACTCATTTCTAAGCAGTAGGTGTTATAGTATTAGACAGCTCACAGAAATTACTCCTACTTACTTTTATTTATTTATATATATGTATATATGTGTGTATATAAACTCAGCAAAAAAAAGAAACGTCCTCTGACTTTCAACTGTTTTTACTTTCAGTAAACTTAATGTGTAAAT
>JBBPCY010000028.1:11699517-11712670 GCA_037974405.1 Brachyalestes nurse | reverse complement strand
CCCCCCCCCCCCCCCGCAAAGAATCGCTATACGAACCGAATCGTGGGTCAAAAATTGTGATACGAACCGAATCGTGGGTTTGTTGTCAGTACAGCCCTACTGTCTAATGCTTACCTGTTTCATGTTAAGGAATGCACAGTATTTGTCATTGGTTGTCATTTTTTGATAATCAGGACCCTCAGGACTGAATGTACATTATATGGACAAAGGTATTGACACCTGACCATTACACCAACAAGGACTTTAATGACACTGCATCCAAATACATAGACTTTAATATAGAGAGGATCCTTCATATTTGTGCATATTGTGTATCTCTGAGTCAATTGAAGATAAGTGTCCATTTAGTGAACAGTGTTTGAATTATGTATGAACAATCAAGTGAGAAAACTAGATTATTTAAACCCCACTACAGAAACGTTTTTTTTTATTAATATTTGCTCAACTGACCTATTTGATTAAGGAATCACTGCCCACTGATATATGTTAAAAATGGCTGTGAAAAACTGGTGACTACACCTTCATTTATTAATCTATTTGACACCTTGTGAGATGTTGGTTTTAGTTCATTGCTGTTATTTTATTTACTTATTTTAATTAGTTATTTTACTTATTTTCTATTTCCTTTGACACCTTGTGAGATGTTGGTTTTAGCTCATTGCTGTGTGGTTTTTTTTTATTACTTATTTACTTATTTTTTCAATTGTCTTTTATTCTTATTTTTCCTTTGTACAGCACTTTGGTCCTTTATTGGTTTGTAAAGTGTTTTATAAATAAAGTTGGAATGGAATGGAATGAATCTTATCAAATACTGGAATTTCTCGAGTCATTAGTCTTGGTCGAGATTTGTGTTGGGAAGTAACTTGAGTGTAATTGCTGTCAAATTTCTTGTCAGCAGATTAAATGACAGGGAAACTCAGAGTGATCAGCAGGGGCCATTGTGGAGTATAGGTTGCTGGAAATAGTTTGCACATCAAACAAGGCTCCAGGAGCGCACTCACTTTATGATTAGTAATAAATGAAGTAAAGATATAGCCTGTCAACACCAGCTTTTGCATTGTGTCAATGTTTCATGATATATGAACCAATAGAAATAATCCAATCACTTGGAGTAAAACCTATTTCCATTAAAATTAAGAAGCCCCGCTTTGGATACTAGAGGTTTTGTTACAACAATAATGATAATGACTCTCTTTAAGCCAGAGTTACCATTTTTACTCTGTCAAAATCAGTTTCTCCTTTGTGTGCTAATGTGTTTGGTTTCTCCTATACTTTGGTGTCTTCTTTTTTCCCATTATTGTTATTTGTTTTGACTTGAATGTTGTCTTGTGATGTACATGTTACTTTTGTTTGTTGAAAAAAATCATCAGTTTCCTCTTATAGAAACATCTTTTCCCTTAATAATACAGAGGGTTGGACAGCTTATGGGCGCATCTCAAATCGCACACTCCCGACCTCAATCGTGTACAAAAAGAGAACGCCAACATTACGAGAACGAGGGAGTGTGATTTGAAACACAACCTTTTTTTACTTCTGACTGAAAACAAGGCGTCCGACGCATTTGCCTGATGGTAAAAGAAAAAGAATAAGAATAGGTACATATATTGACTATTAAAATAATACCTAGTTCTGATGTTCAAGCGATTCTTAACAATGTTGAACATTTTGAAGCTAAATGAGACATGTAAATCATAAATTCAGAGCTTATTCGGTTGAGGCGGCGTTCAGGCACACTTTGCAAAACGCGGTAACGAACAGATCAATTTGAAAACAAACGAAGTGAAGGTTGGTGAGAAGTTTTGCGTTGAAAATAGTTATAAAATTAGATTAAAATGTAAAGCAGTAGCTGTAGTTAGTCTATATATACGAAAATATCAGTGTTTATTGCAAGGGTTATAGAAACAGCATTAGCCTTGCACTGCATCTAACTAATGTTAGTGTTGTTTACTAACGTAACCAAATCCCAACCAACAGCTAACCAGAGAAAAACTTCACTAACTTTACTCTGATCAATTTGTTTTACTCATATCACTGAGCACTATGTTACTAACCAAGCAGGCTCACCTGAATGGATCTAATTTAGCTAAGTTACCTATAAGTCTAATTGTGTTTTGTCTTAGACTTGACATTGAGCGAACTTAATGCAATGCAAAGTCCGTGTTTCAGATCTCAGACCTCTGTTGTTGTACTAACTTTATATCTGTAATCAGTAGCAAACTGATTGGGATGTATTATGTACAATGTCTTAATAGCAAATTGCATGAAATTAGCTTTGGTGATAATAAGAGACAATGGACCTGATCAAATAGTCTATACAAGATGCTGTGTTGGCCAGTCTAGGCTTACACTTATTAAAAGGTGAAGAATCCCAAAACTGTCTCGTCAGTATGGCCTTGTCAGTGAAACATGTTTTACTTTTTTCTGCTCTGGGTAACACAAGCATTTTATTTTTTATCAAATGTTGATTTATAGAATCTATCTAGAATGGATCTAGCTACCTTTAAGTGTAATTTTATATTGTGTTTTAGACTTTATCATTGTGCACTATATTATTAACCAAGCAGGCTCACCTGAATGAATCTAGCTACCTATAAATGTAATTTTATGTTTTATTTATATTATGATCCATCTCAAAGTAGTTCCCAGATACTTTTTTCCAGAGATTTTTTAATGACATCCTGCATTTATATATTTAATCTCACAGGAATTCTATAAATGTATGTGGACGAAAACATGCTACGAAACGACAAGTTGCACTATGCTGACCTGGTGAACTCTGGAGAATCTCTCATCCAGCTTGTTGAAAGCAGTAAGGCTGGAGAAGAACTCAGGGCAGCAAGGAATAAACAGCAAGAGTTGTTTGACCACCATGCAGAGACAAAGAAAACGGTCGCTCAGCTTTTAAATGGTAAGTAATAATTAGCATGTTGCTGCTTGTTGTTTTGTTTGTCTGATCACCCCTGCCAAGTCCACTGTGTATTGCTTGACGTCATGTACATGTTTCAACCCTAAGAAAAGTGTAAGGTTGAATATGAACTTTCTTGTTCCACAAATCCATCACCCTTTTCATGTTTCTGTTTACTTCTTTCTGTCCTCACACTCTGTACTCATAGCCCTGGTGCAGTCTGAAGAACTGGTAGGCCAGAAATTTCTAGACCTGGAGAGTCAGAGGACCCAGATGATGCGAGATCTCGAGAGAGTGGAGCAGGATGTGCAGAAGAGCCTGGCCAGGAACCACACACTACACTCTGAGATACAGTATCCTTCAGCTGGACTACAGGTGTATGGTGCCCTTACCGACACCTTTTTCCGTGCCAAAACTTACATACTGTGCTTGAGTGAGAACTGTGGTAGAGTGACACATGCACTTTTACTACATCACTTGGAGTGGCTGAATGAGCTGCAGTATATTTGTTGTTGCATTGTAAGTGGCCACATGAATCAGTTCTTTCCCAAAAGTGTTTACCAAATTTACCTGCCTAATAAAATTGAGTTATTTTGTTAGATGTGTAATGACAGGCCTCTTAACTTTTCCTGTAGTTTATGGAAGCTATTTGCAGCAGGTCAGAATTTGGAGATCTAAGATGACACATTGTAACATAAACAGACAGGCATTTTTTAAGGTCTTCTGACTTGTGTTGGAATATAACAAAAAACAAGTATTTAACATGTACTGGCACTCACTGGTTTGGCATTTCCTTGACTTATGATGTCAGATTCCTTGAAAGAGAGCTTGAGAAGCTAAAGGCGAATGAGCAGGAAATTCAGGCTCTGCAACAGGAAGTAGACGAAGACACCACTGAAATCATTCCCTCAGCCATGTAAGGAAACCAAAAGACACCTATAGATTCAAAGCTCCTTAATTATCTCAGCAACTATACAAGCAACTGCATATCACTGTAATTTCTGTGGTGAACTATTGAGGTACAGTTTACTGGATCTTTCTCTTGGGATAATTTAATGTCATCCTTTGTTCTCCTCTGATATACCAGATTTAATCAGAAGAGGAAAACACTAAACTGATAAACAGTAGTTTTGGACTAGAGTAATTTTTGGACTAATAATTTTATAATTATTTTTAAGAAAATAAATTTTAAGAATTTTAAGAATAATTTTAAAGATATTTAAATATTTAATATTAAAAATATATTAAATATGTATTTAATATATCACAAATATACATATAGATGTGCTCTTAGCAATATAACAATGTAAGTGCTCTTTTTGTTGCCTAGTTATAGATATTGCAGTTGCCTAGTTATTGTCTGTAGTAAATTAATTTTACCCTTTCGTTGCAGATACTTGGCTCAGCTATACTTCAAGGTTACCAAAATCAAACTGGAGTTGGACACAGAGCCACACATATTACGAGGAGGTATATCACTTAAACAGCACAATTAAAATATTACATACCTTCTGCATTTATACCATATCAGCTTTTTCATCTTGTAGTCTCAAACATTTGTAGTCAAGCCCCGCTTTATGTGCCACAACATGGTAAGAGGATCATTCAAATCAAAAGTGATCGATTAGTTGATAGGGTTGTCCTTATTATGACTTTATTCAAATACCTGCCACTAGAGGGCAGCCTAAGGCCAGATGTAGGAATGGCCTTACTCCTTAATATTTATCCCACAGAAGAATGTAGTCACTAACCTCTTACACTTCATTTTAGTGTTCAGATGTCCCTATAATCTTGATTAACTGTGTTTCTACAAGACCTGGGGTCAAACACTACAGAATTGTTCGCCAGGAACAGAACTGGCCACTTTTGTACTCAAACTTCATGTTAACAAGTTACCTTCAGTTATTAGTACTATAGACAGCCTTTTTCAAA
This sequence comes from Brachyalestes nurse, assembly GCA_037974405.1. Taxonomy (NCBI): domain Eukaryota; kingdom Metazoa; phylum Chordata; class Actinopteri; order Characiformes; family Alestidae; genus Brachyalestes; species Brachyalestes nurse. Next base: position 11,707,833 of record JBBPCY010000028.1, on the reverse strand, counting down.
TAAGATAATTTTTTCAGTACTTAGCTCCTAGGTTGAGCTACAGTATTTTAAACTACAATGTCATATGTCTGATGTAAGTATAATTATAACAGTACTTTGTTGGTTTAAAAAAAAATAAAAAATTAAATTAAGTTTTCTGATTCTGATTAAAACGTGTTGTTTTTGCCACCTTCAGCCCACTATGGTACAGATCTGGCAACCCCCATAAACATAGACACATCCACCCGTTCCCCGTGTGAGGTCAGCAATGAGCTCTGGAGCCTGGTCAGCACAGAATGGTAGAACATTCAGGAGAGTTCTTTGTCAGTTTCTCTTTTAGAAGTGTTCTTTTGTCATTTGTGTGTATCTTAAACTTGTTTTTATGTGAGGCAGTGAATGTTATAGACAATTTTGTAAAAAATTTTTATACATAGCTCTGTTTGTTTTATGTATGTGTACTGTTTTAATGTACTCCCTATTCATCTTTGTTTATTACACTTGTCAAAGTGAATCTGCTACGTATTGCTTTCTTTAATATGTTAAAATTGACATAGTACTTAGACTTAATCCAAAATGAACTCCATATTCCATTGACTGTTCCCATGATTTTTACATTGTTCGACATTACTGGTAAAATGACTTTGTGTTCTTTGTTGGCCAGAGGTGACCATCTCTGAAGAGCACACCATTTGTAAACATTGTGGTTTTCTATAATTTCAATAAATACCGATTACTCGTTTAGTTACTGTCATCAGCCGAATCAGTTCACGCTGTTTGGTACCAATGAAAGTCATGGATAAAATGGATTTGGTGTGTGGTTCTCACTCTGACACTCCTGGCCTCATCTTGTGACCCCCATGAACTGAATCAGGTGTTTTAGAGCAGGAAACAAGTAGATTTAGAATGGAGATGGGCTAAAGGTCCGTTTACTGTAAGTCATCCTCTTCAGCCTTCTGTTTTTATCATACAAATGACCAGTTTTTTAATTACTTGAAGGAAGTGCAGTTCTTCTTATAATATTTTAATTGAACTATTTAAACACTCATGGACATGTATTTAGCAGTGCTGATCTAATGCTTTTCATCTAAACTATTATCATGTAGCTAAGCAGTGTACACTTTCTTGATTAGGAGTTAATTCCTGACATATGTGAAGTTATCATGCAAGTTTATTAAAGATCTTTTCACAATTGCTTTAAATAATCTTGGTTGTGTAAGTGCCTGATGTATTGTTTGCCCATCGTCACTTGATTGATTGTCACAGAATGACTCAGACTGTAACTCTTCTGTTTCTGTGGTTGAGTGGGCATGCAGTGGGGCATAATGCATTCACGATTTGTGTAGGCTGCCCTCTTACCACATGATAACCTTATTTTTGATGTTTCCTGGTAAGACGTGTGCCTAGTCCTACTGTATATAGTGCAGCTTACTGGCTTGCCAGATATAACATGTTATACATACAGTAGGCTGGCCATTTACTGCACTGAAGCACAAAATGGATGACAGTCATGGCAATTGACATTCTAATGCTTCTAATGACAGATGTCTTAAGAAAATAATAGTTTACCAATTAAAGTCTAGGAAAGTTTATTTGTTAGAGTTTATGTGCAAAATGTAATTATTTTAAGGGAAATGGAAATGAAGCCTGGCATTTTAAATTTGTCCTCCCAGTCATCAGTGTTTAACCATTTATCAGTTTATTTTTTTGACCACCTCTTTAATCTTCATGCATGAAGAACATTAAGTAATTGCCTATTCATCAAGCCTGGGACAGGATTAAATGATCTGAAAAGAATTAGGTGTGCTAACAGCACAGAGTACGCCATTCGCTTCTTTATCCCAACGTCACAAGACCATTAAATCGCTGCCAGTTTGAGGTTGGAAATGGCAAAAAAGCCCCGAAACGCACGTCTGATTCCTGTAGGTCTGTTAATCACGTGATAATGCAAGACAGGTTTCCTTGTGATTAAGCAAAGACGGCTCACACCGCTGATGTCGATTTACTGGCAGTCTCAGCTAAAAGCCTGTTAAATCCCATTTGTGAAGTGGAAATGCAATGATGCTGCATTAGGTAAATGTGGAAAAGATAACACACACTTTCCTTCAGTCTTTCCTTAGAAAGTGGAAAGGAAAATAGAACAAAATGCAATAGATTTAATATAAACACCAGTATATCTTTTCCAAAGCACATATACATACGAGTAAAATGTCATAAATTAGGTACGGTGAAAACTTAATAACAAATACTGCTTTATTTTTTATTCACAATACATAGATATATTTTTTCTTTTTACAACTGAACAACACATACGGCTACATAAACACAAGGCTAAACACTTTCCAAACTGCTACAAAAGCATGGCATCGTTCCACACAGTTAGTTTGTAATGCTGAAAACAGATCTGTTTGAACATTAAGTGATCCAGCATTCTTTGGGTCTGCTGAGATTCTATCTGTCACAAAAGCATGCTTTACTGTGCAAGAATTGGTTTTATTCCCAAAATGGGAGTGTTAAACACCTTGGACAGCATCATATTGAAACTGGCATGATTTCCAAAAGTGCACTCTCATAACTTGTGGGGAGGGGACATTAAGCAACTCACCTTGTTGCGTTCTGTCCTTCTATCACCCCTACCCATGAATGGTTTTATTTGATCCGTCTTGTGCAGCATCAGTTAGGTAACAGTGCTTGAATCTTTCGAACTGAAAGAGGACAGATCTTGTGTAACAGTCTAGAGTGTGCCAGATAACCTCAGTAGGCCCAAGTTACAGTAACTGCCACCCTCTCACTTGCAGTTATTTCCCATCTTAAGTGCATGTTGCCTCAAGCTCTATTTGATTTAAAGAGAAAACAGGCCCTCTGATCCCAGGCACCACTCACAGTAAATCACCCAATAATAAAATGTGTCAGGGTGCTTATGCCCATCGTTTTAATGCCTTTGAGGGATACTAGTTCTGCTGTTTCTTTTCGTATCAAATTACAAGAGCTAAGTTCTGTTATAAGGAAGCACTTTCAGTACAGTCTGGGCTGGCCACCATTCAAGACACACTTGACTATACCAGGCCATGGTAAAACTGAGCCTTGGCATGTCCCAAAAACTCAAGTCTTTGACATTCTGGGATAAATGGTTTTTATAGTAGTTGGCGTAAAGTTCCCGGAGGAGACGGTCGTCTCCAGGCCCTCTAGCCTGTGAGACGGCACCTCTGTCTTACTTGTGCTGCACTCTAAGAAGGGTATTCCAAACTTCTTCATGTGTCCATCTGAAGTCAGCAGGCAGTAGCTGCAGAGCAGTCTCAGTATGGCCCTCCGCATATCTTTACTGGTTAATGTGTAGATGATAGGGTTGAGGAGTGAGTTAATCATAGCAATGCCCAAAAAGTAATCTGCCTTGAAGAGAATCTGGCAGCTTTTTGCAGGACAGCAGAAGTCCAGCAAAAGCAGTATAAAGAGGGGCAGCCAGCAGGCGATGAAGACGCCCAGCACTATGGTTACTGTCTTCAGCAGAGCCATGTACTTCTGGGACTTCTTTGCCAAACCTTTGCGTTGTGGACCACAGCCTAGCCGCTGCGTGTTGGACTTTACAATGCGGAAGATGCGTATGTAGAGCACCACGATAGCCAGCAGTATTGCAGAGAAGACCGTAATGCAGCAGAGAATGAAGCTCTTGGAATAGAGTGGCAGGACAGTGGAGCACTGATCCAGACTGCCCATGCAGTTCCAGCCCAAGATAGGCAACACACCTAGGAAGACTGACAGCACCCAGCTCGCTACAATTAGAGCGAACATACGTCCACGCTTGGCCCCCTGGTACGGCTTCATCCGCACCATAGTAACATGGCGTTCAATAGCGATGGCCAGGAGGCTGATGATGGAGGCAGCTAGTGTGATGAAGACACCGCCTTCTCTTAAAAACCATTGGACAGGTGTCATTTTGAGTGTGTTTGCCCCTGATGTGATGATATTCACCATGTAGGTGAAGCCTGCCAACAAGTCGGAGAAAGTCAAGTTGCCTAACAAGTAGTACATGGGCAGATGAAACTTTTTATTCTTCCAAATCGCTACAAGAACCACAGCATTCTCGAGCACAATGAGCAGACAGATGATAAGGAACGCAATGGCTTCAGGTTTCAGTCCATCCCTGTACTTGTTCTTGTTCAACTTTCCTGTGAAGTTGTAATGGGTCACGATAACATCATTGCTCTGGTATTCCTGGAACATTTTGAAGAGGTATCCTGCAGCCGGTTTTGTGGGCGCAACTGTTGAAAGTGCACCAATATAGGCAGCATGCGAAACGTCCATTGTTCTTGTAGAATTTTCTATGCTCAGAAAAGTTTTCGGCTCACAAACTAGTCCTCTGGGGCCACATAATTCCACCGCAAGAGGGGAGTCATAAATCCATAAAGTGCTGAAGTTTTGCTGGTCAGGTCTGTTGTGAAGAATTCATAAAGCTCCTCTTGATTGTCCTCTGTTCACTGTTCCTTTGGAGAACTCATGTCCAAAGAACCATGGGATTTTAGAAGAACCTGAAAGAAAGGACATTAGAGAATAACTAATTCAGACAAAACTAAAATCAAACTGCCATATGAACTGTTAACACTGATCAAAAATGCAACCTTTTAATGTATTATGATGAATTACGAATTAGTAGCAAATGGATTAAAAAACAAAACATTGGTTCCTGTTTTAGTATTATTAATGTAAAATATTCTATGAATACCATGAAATTGTGACATGTTTTAAAGGGGAACATCAATTTCTCCAAATTTCTTCATATTCCAATCATTAAATGTAAACAAAGACATTCAAAGTGGACTTTCAAAAAATGCCCCATTCTAGAGTCATAATTGTTCAGAGCAGTAATGGGGACCAGGCATTTTAAAGCCAATAATAATGTCTATAAAACCTATCACACAGAAAGGTATTACATGAAATATTCTGCTTGACGAAGGTAAAGCTCTGGCCCAAAACATATTTCTAAAAATACATTCATGTTGGATTTACATGTAGGGTGCTAAAAGGAGAAGGGTACTATAGAAGGTTCTTTCTTTTGGATTTACCACTATTTTATCATAAACATTACACATAAAAAATATAAACACTCAGAAGACACACATTCACTGGTCATTTTAGGTCATATATAAAATTGCTATAAATGTGTAGCAGACATCTCAACCATTGGACCCTATCAGCACCATGGTAAATAAATCTGAGACAAGACGTTTCTCTACTGCAGATGATCTCCTGAGACCATCTGTTTACATGTCAAAAACAGAGCTATGCACAAATGACACATTTGGAAAATCAATTGATTTCCCATTTTCAATTGTGATGTACTTTTTTGTGCCCAGATTTAGATTTAAACAATTAAAAGGGGAGGGGAGAAAGGTGAACACAACTCTTCCTGGGCATGTAGGGACGATTAAGCAAACTGTGAGTTTGCAGAAGAGGGCAGAGAATGGGTGTGTTCACTCCCTCAGCAGGTAAAAAGCCCTCGAGCAAAACAATGAAAATGGTTCCCACCACCTAACAGGAGCTCCTGACGCAGCTGTGTTACTTCATCCCCTGACATGGCGGACTCGCACTTTCAGAGCAAAATTAATACACTACATGGACAAAAATATTGGGTCACACCTCTAAATTCTGATTTTGGGCTAGACCCCTTACTTCCAGGGAAGGGCAATCTTAATGCTTCAGCATGCCAAGACATTTTTGACAACGTCCATGCTTCCAACTTTGTGGATTCAGTTTGTGAAAGAACTTTTTCTGTTCCAGCATGACTGTGCCCCAGTGTACAAAGCAAGGTCCATAAAGACGAAGAGTTCAGAGGAAGAACTTGACTGACCCGCACAGAGCCCTGACCTCAACCCCATCCAACACCTTTGGGATGAACTGGAACAGAGATTGCCAGCCAGGCCTTTTCGTCCAACATCAGTGCCTGACCTCAAAAATACTCTTTAGTATGAGTGGGCACACATTGCAAAGGGGGACTCCATATTAAAGTTTTTGTATTTGAACGCGGTGTCATTAAAGTCCCTGTTAGAGTAATGGGCGGGCGTCCCAATATTTGTTTCCACAGTTTATAACGAGAATGAAATTTTAGACCGTTTTTACACTCGAAGTCTGAGTGTTAATTATATTAAAGTTTATGTATTTGAATGCAGTGTCATTAAAGTCCTTGTTGGAGTAATGGGCAGGCGTCCCAATACTTGTGTCCACAGGTTATAACGAGAATGAGTTTTTACACCGTTTTTACACTTGAAGTCTGAGTGTTAATTATTAGACACTGAGGAAAAAAACTCTTCGCGAGAGAAGAAGCCGACGCTTAACTGCACAAATTAAAGATATTAAGAGGAATCTAACTTCGAGCAAGAACAGAACTACACGGTGCTCTCCAAACTTATTGAATACTTACAGCGCATCGCAGTGCTAAATAATAATAATATTTAATGTCTTGATTAATGCAGTCGTCAGTCATTTTGTGTGGTTGTTTTGTACCAAGTTTGCGCAACCCTGTATATATTGCCGTTACCAAAGGATTTCCAAAATCAGGATCTACCACTGCATCACGTCCTAATTTTAAGGCAGGGAAGCCATTTTTTCCCTTAGATACATCATTACATGCTACTAATGATAAAACAGCTGATACAAAACTGAGTTTATTCTGTGTAAAGCTCCACTTACCGTGCTGAGCACTCCTCCGCGTGGGTCCTGCTACTCCACACGCTCCCTCACTCTGAACTGAGAGGAGAAGGTGATGAGGAGGGAGTCTGACACGATCAGACTTGAAGTGGGCTGGTCCCGGTCTTTGCCCTCTACTTTTCCTCCTCTCCCTTCTCCCCTGCCTGGCTGCTCATGAGGCACTTAGGAAGTGAAAATGAATTGCCCCTGGTAATATTGTAGGGGTGTGTGGTGGGTGTGTGGGGATGAGGGTGGGACAACATGAGCCTCCTTGGTAATCATTACAACAGCAGGTAAGCTGAAGAGAGAGAATGTTTTCTGAGAAAACTGAGTGAAACAGTGTCTGAAGGCAGACGAAAATGAAAGCCTGCGGTCAAAAAAATCACATGAATGTTATGAATGTGCCTCAGACCAGGCTCCCAGCATATTTCTATAGTGTAGAATTTGTCCTCCACTCAGTTAAACACACTCACACACAATATTTCTCAACTGTTCTTTTCAGAGATGTGGAGAAATACTACTTTTAACTAAAAACAAAAAAGAAAAATAGAAAGTCGTACAGGATCTGTATGACTTATGCAGAGCGCATATAAAAACTACAACAATACTACTACTACTACTAACAACAACAGCAATAATAATAATAATTATAAAAATATATATTATTTGTTTAGTACTTTCATAAGAGGAAATAGAGGCAGTTCCTTGTGCCTCCCTAGTAATATAAAAGTAAAACATATGAATGTATAAATAAAGAAATAATGAAAAAAGCAAAGTGCACTTGAAAGCTAAAGTATAAAGATACATTTTGGGATTGTTTTCTGCTTAACTGATGAGTAAGAGTATAATTTTTTTCTTGCCTCAGTGGAAAGCCTTATCGCCTGTGAAAACATTAAGATTCGATTTGGTATATGGTTTGTCAGACATACTGCATCAACGTGGATGTGACCTCTGTACACTTCAGGGAGTTTTCCTGACCCATGCGCCTTTAATGTAATAGCTTACGTAGAACAAAACAACAGTTTGAATATGGATCATGAGTAATGATGGATGTAGGAATTACGTAAGCAAAAAAGCAATCTACACTTGTTGGTAGGTGGACTGCTTTCTTTAAACAGGAACCTCTGTCATTGTGCCTGGAAGGGAGAGGGATTTCCTTGAGAAACACCTATGAGGTCATACTGGGCAGGGCTGGACAGTGGACTCGATCCATGGGGAACATACTGTCCTCTCAGCCTGGCTGCCATAGGATGATGGAAATGCACAGTAACTTTCTGTTGAGCTACAGCAACACACAGACGCTGCATTCCAAACATTTTTGTGCACAATTTGTTGGAATTCCTATGGAAAATTGTACTGCCAAAATCAGCAATGGCATTTTGCCATTTTAGCGCTCTCTAATCACTTCTATCTTTTCTTTTTGGCGCCTTGTATGGCTCTTTGTCATTCACCTGTCCTCGAAGGGTCACACTTTTTAAAGCCGTCTGCACATTCTAGTGGCTTGCAGTTGGCGGTCAAATTGCCACAAGTGGGCTGAGCCCTGTCCTTATGTCCTCTTACTCCCCTTGTCTCCAGGCCCACCCACTGACTGCCAGAGGGGGGTCAGAAAGGTCTTCAGAAACCAACCGACGACACCCTCTCACCGTCTGAGTGTCATAG
>JBBPCY010000028.1:11674828-11699417 GCA_037974405.1 Brachyalestes nurse | reverse complement strand
AGAACCAGGAGCAGATGATTCCAGATGATCAGGCGGTGATCAGTATACTGGTGGTGCTGAATGCTGAGTGGTTGGAAATCCTTTATCTAGGCTCCTTGTGTCTTCAGACACTTTGCAGCCTGTCAGTAAAACATTTGTTTCCATTTCTTTTGTTTAATCCACTCAACATGACGAAGATACGACAGAAAACAGTGTTTTTGCAAAAGCAAGGTGGTTTGAAGCAAAATATGAAGAAATTAAGGGTTTAAGACATTTGCATGGTCTTGTATATAAAATTTGGGATATTTGTGTGTCTTCCTGAATACACATTCCTTCTATTGTACTAAATGTAATGGCGAGTGCTCTGATAGTCTGTTGTACATTTCCAGGTCCAGCGCACTATTGCTAAGCAGATCCAGATGGTACGTCAGATCGGAAAGGGCCGCTATGGGGAGGTTTGGCTGGGGCGCTGGAGAGGAGAGAAGGTGGCAGTGAAGGTGTTCTTCACTCGTGAGGAAGCCAGCTGGTTCAGAGAGACCGAGATCTATCAGACCGTACTGATGAGACATGAGAATATCCTTGGTATGACACCATATTTAGAGATTCTTTACATTTTAACGTTTTAAAATATGAATTCAGCTGGTCAGCGGAGCCTTGCTTCTCCCCCAATCAAAATTCAGTCAGAGCAGAGCAGGTCTGATCTCAGCGCCTGCCCTGAGATCCAAGTTCTGTCTGTCGTGCTGTGAGGAAAATCCTGAACTCGGAAACTCGAGTGACTCCTCATTCCGACCAGTTAGTGGCGAGAAAGCAGACACAACCATCATATTAGAATGTTGATTTTAAAATTTTGGTGTCAAATAATCCCTGTGGGTGACTAGACCTGTAATTTAATTTTGGTTAAAAGTCAGTTTGCACGTTCAGCACCATTTGGCAGTGTTCAACAGTAGTTAAAATATATCTATCTATGCGCATGCGCGACCGGAGTGGGGCGTTTGCGCCCATGGTAAGGTGAAACATTTTGAATTTGGGTGCGTACCAATTCATTAATGTAGGTACTACATTACAGTACTACAGCAAAATAAATTATGTCAACCCCTGTATATAACTATTAGGATCATTATCTTTTATTCAGGATTTTGCATACTGAGCTGCACCAAATCCATTTAAGTGACTCATTAGGCTCTTTGTAATGAATGCATATTTTTTCTTTAAATATTGAAGGTGTCAACAATATGCTCAGAGAAAAATTGATTATTTAAAACTGCTGATTTAAAAATAGCTAAAGAAGTTAAAAATGAGGGTTAAAGAACTTTAACACAAAAACTCACTTTTTCTCAGTGAATACACAGGTAGTGGCACAGAAAACCTGCTAGTTCTGTTGTTCAGCATCCATAACACAAAGAGAGCATAATCAGTCCTGCTTAAACAGATTTGGTGGAGCTCAGTATGCAAAAGATCATTATCCTAGTATTATTAGTATTAGTATTAGTATTAGCATTAGTATTATGCCACAGCAGGAGTGTGGGCGACCTCTGCTGGACAAAAAGGCCTCACTGCGAAAAGAAGAAAATATGAACGAAGCAAAAGGCATTTCAGGGTCATTTGAGCTCAGCTCCATCTATTCGAGAAGATCTAAATCTAGACAGGGAAACGACTATTTACCCAGATAGCAAAGGTCCTTTGTAAACTCATAAGCTAAAAACGAACAACGGAAAACAACAACTATTTAAAGAGACGGATAAATAATTAAGGAATACCATTAAAAACAGAATAAATAAACTAATATCGGGACACCATGTGAGCCAAATAAGCTTTGAGGCAGATTTACTGAATGTAAGAAATCCTATCAACTAGGATAATCACACATCCAATACCATCTACTGAATATCCGTTTATATATATATATATATATAAACACTGTTAATTATCTTCTTTAAAGAACAGTATAACTGAGAGATTGGTTCAATACGCCGGGCGCATTCATTCACTTAAAAAAATAACGTGAATGAATAACACCCAGAAAATGATCGAGGGGAGGTTTTGTTGCTGATACTGTCTGTTTATGTTGGAAACCAATAGGATTGTGTAATATTGTGTAATATTTCTTAATCACTCATTAGACGACTAAACTCATCTCGTTTTAATTAGGCTATTTAGACTGATTTGTCCAAATTATAGGAACAAAAAATAAATGCATGGTGATATTATTATAAGCCACACAATACATGCATTACTTGTGGATTAAGTCTGACAGGTTGAAGACTGAGCGCCACCCAGTTTCTCTTCTCTCTTCTCCTCCTCCTCTCTGTTTCGTGAAAGTAAAAGCAGATCACTCTGTTTCTAATCTGAAGCCCTGCGGGAGAAAAAGTCAAATGAGACAGAGAATAAGAGAAATGGAGAAAGAGGGAGAGTGAGAGAAAGAAAAGAGAGATAGAGCGAGAGAGAATGATTAACGCGCTAAAATGCAGACACAAAAACGCGCGCCAAAACACGCGGCAAAATCACAACATACAGCAACAAGCATTTTAAATTAGTTCGTAATTCTTTATATTATTGTTGTTATTTAAAACGTGTTTTTAAATATGTTAATAATAATAATAATAATGATAATAACTATAATAATAATAATAATAATAATAATTATTATTATTATTATTATTATTATTATTATTATTATTATACCACACTAGTTTACTCATAAAATCGGAGTGTGTGTTTATGTGTGAGTATAATGCTTCTTATTTGGGTATTATCATCAGGGTGTTTGACATCCAACCGATTTTTACCAATAGTAATTACTATTGTTACTATTATATTATTACTATAATCTATTTATATTGACAACTAAAATACATTATTCATCTGAAAATGTAGTATTTTGGGCCTAGCGAGCAGAGTGATATAGTGTTTCCCCTCGATGGTGAAGATGTGTGTTTATTCACTGCAGTACCAGTAAAGGATGCTGACCTCAGTACAGTGTGATTTAGTTTGATAAAACTGATAATGTTGATACTTCAGGCTACATTAGGTAACGGCATATTGTACCAAACGATTTATTTAGTTGATTTAACGTCTAAATCAACTAAATCGAATGTTTTAAAATATTTTAGCGGCATCTCATATAATAGTAACTTTATTATTAAAGGGTTTAAAACACTTTAGTGATCAGTAGTGAATCTGCTAATTCCCAGTAAACGAATGGGGGAATTTGATGGGCTGTGGAATGTCCCACATATGAACACACACGTTTCGTCTATGATTTTTTGTAAGTAATCGATTAATTAATTAATTAAAACAAGTGAACAGGCTAATTCCCCACAGTGACGGAGAGAATATTTATTATCCTCATTACATAGTTTCGTCCATTCTATAGAGAATAAACTTAGTTATCTTTAAAGTTCGCACTAGACTACACCTAAATTCCTCTCAGTGCTGTTATGGACCTCCTTCTTCTCCAGATCTGAAGTTAATTCTGAGATGATTCTCCTGAATTTCACGACCCGCGTCTGCTCCTAGCCAGCTCGGTATTGACGCAACGGTCACGTGTCCCTGCTGGGATGCAGCTAGAGCTCAGCTCTCCAGTTGCTGTGGAGACGCAGCGGAGGAAGCCAGTGGTCTTAACAATGCAGGGAGATTGTTTCGGTTTTAAACTGGCTAAAGTCGCCAAAACTAAACTGAAACTGAATTAAGGTACTTTCGGGTGGTTTCTGGATCGTCTTTGCCTCGTTGACGTTTCGTTGGTGATCCGGAGAAGCGACTTTTTGTGTGTGTCAAAGTGTCTCCCGGGGTAAAGTAACGGTTGGTCCCTCACACCTGCAGCCGAGCGCTCGAGCGCAGCGATGACCTTGGACACGGATTTAACGGACGAGCTCGTGATAGACGTGGTGGGCGAGGGCAGCAGAGACTCAGGGGACGAGCCCGTGTCGGTGTTACCGGGCTCGGACGCCACGGTTGCCCTGCCGGCCCCCCCGGGCTCGCGGTCTCTTCCCATTGAAGCAGAGGAGGGCGCGGGCGGTGCCACGAGCGCAGCTCCTGTCTCCAAGAGCGGCTCAGTGAAGCCGCCGTACTCGTACATCGCGCTCATCACCATGGCGATCCTGCAGAGCCCCAAGAAGCGGCTGACCCTCAGCGAGATCTGCGACTTCATCAGCCGCCGCTTCCCCTACTACCGCGAGAAGTTCCCCGCGTGGCAGAACTCCATCCGCCACAACCTGTCGCTCAACGACTGCTTCGTCAAGATGCCGCGCGAGCCGGGCAACCCGGGCAAGGGCAACTACTGGACCCTGGACCCCAACTCGGCCGACATGTTCGACAACGGCAGCTTTCTGCGGCGCCGCAAGCGCTTCAAGCGGCAGCACTGCAGGCGCGTGGGCTCCTTCGACGAGCGCGCGGCTGCTTTCCTCGGCGTGGGCTGCGGGACGTGCAGTGGTGCTGGAGCTCCCCTCGCTCCTTGCGTGCCCCTGCCAGGCCTGGACGCGTGTCCCTTCACTTTTCACCGCCTCTCCGCTGCGCACGCGCCCGCCGTGCTGCCCGCACTCTCCGCCATCTTCTCGCGCGGCACCGACTCCTGCCCGGCGTCGCGCGCAACTCTCGGGCTGGGTTCCCCGTTGCTGGGTTCCCCGTTCCCGGCCTCCCCCGCGCTCTTCCACCCGCTGGCCCTGCCGCCCTTCCTCGGCCTGCAGTACGGACCGCTGAAGGCGCGCGGCCTGGAGAAGTGACGGCGCGCGCGCCCTGAAAAGACTCAGGTCTGAAGATTTCGCCAGTTTTGTTAAAGTGTTTTCCGTTCGTTTGTTTGATTTGTTTATCTCAGGAATTTGGAGCTTCCAGAATGCAGGGATCCCGGGACTGTTATAGTGGACGCTGAGCTTCACTTATGGGAGTTTTTTTTCTTCTCAAAAACAGTGTTTTAGATTATAGTCAGGTTTGGACATTTGGTCACAGGTCAACGAGTCACAGTCACGAGGGCGTTTTACAAAAAAATACTGTAAACAGACACGTTTAACTCGGACAATACTGGATTTCAAATTGTATTTTTCTTCATTAATTGAGGCCCCGTGATAATTTAAGTGTTTCACAAACTCACGTGCGACCTGATGGCCCATTTAAGACCCGAATCCACTCTATGAACTGATTTATGGACTTATTTTAGGCTTCAAATAATTTCTGGCTTCATATAGGACGCAACTGAAGTGCCTTGAGTGACTTAAAAAGATATATATGTATAGAAAAATGTATAGAAAAAATATTTAAATGACGAATTTCCCATTTAATGTCTGAAAGGAAATAAAAACGAATTTGTTTTTAAAAATGAGTCGTTTGGCTGTTAATTCTGAACCTGGACACGAGAGCGTTTTTAGAAAATGACGCTCCAACAATTGACTGAATAAAATCTGACTTTCGAAAATGAAGGCAATAAATCCAAAAGTGTATACAAAAATGTAATGCAAGATAGCTAAATGCAATATTACAAAATTAAATGTAATTATAGTCATTTCAAATATTATACCTAGACACATATTGCAGGGATCTTTTTAAAGGGCTACAGACCGTTGCAGGTCTGCTATAAATATGCATATTTATTTTGTAAATGTGTTCGTATAACGCTATTAAGAATTAAAAAGAAAGAAGTAAAAATTGGGAAACAGGCTTTTTATTTCAGATGGATGAAGTGATGCCGTGGTGCCTCTTCCTATAAAACCACCAGATAATAAATAAACTCCTCCGTGCTGATACAGAACACCCTTCTGTCTCTAAATGCCCGCTTTTGTTTGGTGAAATAAATTACAGCCGTCTGATCTGAGGAAGTAGACGTTTATGCCTTGTGTTTGTCTCAGTATGATCTCAGTGTGCTTTCAGTGTGATCAGTGGAATAAAACGGGCCCGCCATGAATGCGTATTAAAAAAAATATTAATTATGACAGAGGATCACACGGAACCGGAGCTACATTTTCCTTACAGCTCAACAATCATCAATAATCAGTTCAAGACGAGGCAGCTGCAGGCCTCGTCAGGACGGGCAAACGTGCACTGACACACACACACACACCATCTCACAAAATAGTTGGTGTGTGAAAATCATTATATTGGGCCTTTTTTGAGCCTCACATATACACAGTCTAATTTCATGCATTTGAACTCAGGCTACGTAGCAAAGTCACTGTGCTGCTTTCATTCATCAAATCAAACCACGTCCTGAATTCGTCCTATTTTTTTTCATTAAAAAAATTATTTGTTTTTCAAGTTTATAACGGTGACATTCACGATATGGAGTTCAAGCTGAGGGTAGAGGTTGGCTTAAACTCAAAATTAAGGCTTAGATTAATTATTCAGGATAATTAAATTAGTTAATTATTTGTATTTTGGCGTTCGTGTTTTTGACGCTTTATAACAAGGTAAAATTTCATTCACAATTGTTACACAAATGAGTGTCAACGTGATGTTCATTCTAAAATGCAGCAAGCTGTATCAAGATGACTGCTCAGCAGCGAGGAAAAAAATCACAAAGTACGCAGACTACTTCACAAAGCACTTCACAAAATTGACTGATTGATACATATTGACTGATTTTGTCACATTTAACAAATAAAGCACTACTGAACCTGGTTTCGTTTTGGTGTTTGCCTGCTACAGGAGAAGTAAATGATTTACAGTGAAAAGTTCTGTGGCATTGCTAAGTCTATTCTGATGTTATGATGGATGACATCTCCAAATGTCCCTGACAGCTCTGGTGGGTTTTACACCAAAGACTTCGTTTCTTCTGGCCCAGCCCTGGCACCAATTCCGCTCAGTCAAATAAATAAAGAGATTGGTACCGGATGGCAGGGTATTCGGTTGCATAATGGCAGTGCAGAGCTGCACATTTTCTATTTTTTCAAAGTTACGTCAGGAAATTCATTAATTTGTATCTCTAAATATTTTAAGTAGTTGTGGTTCTCTTAATAACCAGCTCATTGGAAAATGGTAGTCTAGAATGAGAGCCAATTCTAGTATCTGGAATCTGGAAAACAGAAATGGCCTTTAAAATAATGGAGCTAACATTATTACAGCTTGGAGGAACAACCTGGGAAACCGTTACCCCATCACCTGCCTGTAGATACAAATTTTCAAGAAGAATGAAATGAATAAAGTGGAAAATGGGTACATTTTCCATGAGCGGAGAGGTGAGCTTGAATTTGTCCAACATTAACCTCATTCCTGATCTTTTTACTGGTTGACATTTTGCTACATTCTGAAGATTTTTTAGAATCTTAGAGTCTCCAGTACTTATTCAAGCACTGCAGATGTTTCTAAAAGTAGAATGCTGGACATAATCTTGTTAAAAGGAGCATTATCCTTTGATGCATTTTTCAATTGACAAACTGGAAAGGCTGGAAGGGTATTTGCTTGTTTACATGATGCAAATAGACAATCAAAGAACACAACAGACAGTACAGCAGTCATTCTGACAGACGGGAAACTGAAATATCTGAAATATGGGCTGGGGTGACAATATCTCTGCACCTGACCAAATTAGAGTAACATTACAGAAAAAGAAGTGTGAGAGAGATACAGAGACAGAGAGAGAAATAAAGAAAGAACATTTTCTACTGGTAGATTGCAGCTGTATTTGGATCACAAACAGTATTTTGCTACTGCATGGAGCTGGACATGGAAAGATTCCTGTGTCATTTGCTCTGAATAACTCTCTGTATTTAGCCTGGTCCCAAAAGAATAATAGAAATAAACTTGTTTACTGTAACCATCTCACCCTATCTCTGACCTATCCTTCACATCATACTTACTCTGCAACCTCATCCCTCTCATCCCTGCCATGTCTGAACTGGACATCCCCCCTCCACCAAAACTCTCATGATCGAGCAGATACGTACTTTTTGGTTTTGCTCTCAAATGATTTGTAAAAGAATGTCTAGAAAGACCCATAATACCATACAAAATCAGTCATTTCTTGTAAAGAGATAGTTATCATAACAAGCTCAAAATCTGCGGCCTCAAATTGAATACGTCACCTCTTAGAGCTCCACTGCACGCTCAATCAGCGTCACATTAGGCATGTTAATAACATTATGAATGTGATGAATAGCTATTTATGTGACACCCCACCAGCAGGAGTTGCCAGCGAAAATGCTGCACAGTTTTATCAGCTATGACGTATCATAACTCAAATCTTCTCACTGATGCAGACAGCCTTCAGCAAGGAGAATGTGCGCAGGTTCATGTTTCAAGGTCCACTCATGGCTGGCTCAAGAAACAACCGCTTTTTCCTGCTCCCCCAGGCCAAACTAAACAGGTTTAGGTAAGAGCCATCCCTCACACGGGGCACCAGTTTTTGAAGGCCTCCTCCCTCTTACAGCCACCAAGCCAAGTGAAAGAGCAGAGCAGGAGAAGTGCTCCACAGGATATTGTGCTCCTGCCATGGTTACTTGCTGAAAGGACAAACTCTGCTCCACAGGATGTTCTTGTGAATTTGAGGTGGATCTATTTGATTTGAGGCACGACGCACATAAACTGCAATTCAGAAGCTTAAAATAAATATTTAACCACAGGCAGTACATTTTAGGAATTATTTTTTTTTTATCTCCTTTCCGTCTCTGTGATTTTTAATTAAATTCAGTTTTGTTTCAGGCTCTCATAGCATCATTATGCTTTTAGCTTTAAGCTTTGTTTTTTTATTTTTTTATTTAAATAACCGGCCATTAAGTAACACCACAGTAACAGTTCAATATCTAGAACTTCATTAAGTGTTAGTGTCACTCATATTTTCAGTGTAAAACCAACCTGACTAAAACATTTTTTCATAGGGACATCTTCAAAAAGGGGGGCAATCATTTTAAAAAAGGCACTGTAGCAGTTATGTCTAATTTTGTAAAAGTGTACTGATTAAAACTGGGCTAACTGGATATTCTTTTCAGTTCAAACAGGAAACCAGGTTTAAGAAAAATGTAATAATGTTATTATTAAATTCATTAGCATATTGGCATCATACCATGTATCCAGGGTTCTGAGCTTGTTATATTTATTTAGGAAAAGCAAAGTAGAATTCAGGAAAACCTTTAAGAAAGAAAAAAAAACAGAGTGAGTGAAATAGCAGTTTCAATGAAGTGCTGTATGAAGAGTTCTAATGAGAAAGTGGATGCTAAATAGGTGATGTGGGGTGCCAGCACAACAGAGGTACAGCATTAACTCCTTAAACATATGAGCATGAACATACACACACACACAAACACACACAATGGTTCTTACCCTCATTTCTTCATGACTTCACGAGGGGAAAGAGTCTTTATATTTGCACACATATGCGTGCACATCTTTACTCAAAAATTTAATGACCAGCTCACACACACTCTCACACATGCACACTGGGGGCCTTTTGGGTTTGCTTTTTCTGGCAAAGTTTTCCCTCCCTTCACTTTTCCATCCTTTTGAGCTCTATTCAATTATAAATCACCTCCCTCCCTTTCATCCTCTCTTTTCATTAGACTTGTCCATCTCCGTCCTTTTGCCAGCACCAGTGAAAACAAAGAGCCTCCGTGCACCAGCTCTGGTTCTTGTGCCCAAATGCTTATGTGTGACATGTTGGTGTAGAGTGAGTGTTTGCGCGTTTGCATGCGTGTGTATGCATGTGTCTTGGGAAAGGGGATCACCCGCACCCCTCATTACCCCTTTCGCCCCTCATTCCTTGCCAAAGCCCCTGTGTGCCAGTAGATGACAGTGACATACTGCAGGAAAGCCACCCAGAAGGAACATGAGCTCACACCTCAGCCATGCTCCCCTGCCAACAGTTTGAGCACAGCAGGGCAAACAGAGCAGTAATGGCAAGCCAGCAACTCAGAAAGGTAAGAGATAAGGGAAAAACCACTCTGTGACTTCTTTTTTTTTAGAAGAACATTGTTTGCATTTCCAGAAATACAGATTTACCTACTCTCTTCAGTCATTTGTTGCACAGAACACAGCCTGCTGACTTCTCTACTGTTCACAGAAAGGCCTCTATTGTCGCCACCTGTTTCCAGCCACATGGAGGAGAGGGGGGCCTAGCAAACATCAAAATATTCCTCCTCCGTTCCATTTGGGTTCAATTCCAATCCAATCAGCCTCATTATAACATCTGCAAAACCTAAAAGGCAAGGCGTACTTTTACAGCATGTCCGGATATGATGTATTCCAATGGGTGGCATGTGGTTCTGACCCCCACCCTTCCCCTCTGCTGTCTTAGCCCCAACAAAGCCACCCTGCTAACCTCTATGGCACCCTGCTGCTTTCCTGCACATGGTGCCCTGATGCCCATGCCGGGTGCATAGCCCCAGTGCCCCCTGGGTTCAAAAAGATGTCTCTCTCTCTTTCTCTCCATCAGTAGGAAAAGATTAGTGGTCACTGCCACGTCAAACTGCCAGGTCCATTCAACCTCCTGCTCCCTCTGATCCAGAGCTGATTTTGTTGAGCTACTTTGTCCGAAAATGCAACCATTATTCCTGAAAATCAGACCACATGATCAAAGTGACAGAAATGGATGATGCCGCCTGAGGTGAACCCCCTCCCCTTACTCAAGGCCTGGGCTATGTTGCCCTCAGATTAGTTCCATTAACCCAGCCTTGTCATAGGTAAAAAACAGCTGTCATTTGATCAGAAAGCAGACAGGAAGTATAATTAACACAAGGGTAGGGAGGTGTCATAGCTGGGGTCATTTTGTCCTGTGCTTTGATTAGAACTATAGTGTTCCTTAATGGTCTAGCTCTGTTGTGTTGACCCCCCCATGGCCAGACCAAGCCGGCTACTTCTAACAGATCTGGGAGCAAGACAGAGCACTTTCCCTCATCCACTGGGCATTGTCATGGTAACAGAATGGGGTTTGGAAAGGGCAACAGAAGCAACGTCCTGGAGCAGATGATTGGTTCTTTTTTCCTGCCTCTAATAACCCCATGCGCTGGTTTGGTTTTCCTCTTTCCTCCATGCCGTCTGCAGCGCTGAATAGAAACTTGGACCTGGCTTTTTAAAGGGCATTGGAAAGAGTGCCGGCAGGGGAAAATCATGAGCTGGACCGGCTCGGCACAGATCACGGCGACTTGCCAACCCTCACGCTTTGCATCTGGAAAAAAAAATCCCATTTATTCCTGTCTGATGCTTAATCCAATAGACCAACCTCAAAGAGTGTTGGCGCACATCTCCTAATGTAAAACTCATTCTACCCGGTTTCAATCACAACCTCAGACCTTTCTGTTAAAAATGTTCGCCACCCATTTAGCTCTGATATTAATATGCCAGTCTCTCTATGCGGTGGGCCTATCAATGGGGTGGGGAAGTTTAAAGACCCATTCATGAGAGCATAAACATTACAGGGCCTGTGCTTATCCGTCGAACGGCTGGGCCGTGCTGAGCCGAAACGTTCTGCTGTCTTTAACTGCATTGATTACCGTGTAGATCAGCGAGTGTCTGTAACACCACCCTGCCACCCAAACTGGCGGCAGGCGAACATGCGCTTCATCTCAGTGCAGCCTGCCTTGGTGGTCCCTGGTGTAAGCTATATTTTTCCCTCGCCTTTCTCTTTCCCCATTTCTTTTCCTTTTTTATAGCAAACAGAAAATTGTTCCTAATTCGCTGTTGCTAGAGGGGGGTAATTTGCGGCTTTTGGCAGAGCGTCGCAAGCCCCAAATTTGAAAAAGCTGCTGTGGGGAAGTTGTTTTTTACGATCATGCAGTGCAAGCTTCAACAGCAAGAGAGACAAAATCCAATCACTTTAATGTATTGAGAGGGGAAAAGAAACACCATAAAAGAGAGGAAGCTCTTGTTTTCAACAGGAAGTAATTGTTCTCTTAGCAAAAAAGAAACTTTTGTCTAACACATTTAACTGTCACCTTATACATGCCTGTTATATGCCGGTTTGCATGGTTATGGCCATTATGGCTATTATCTTTTGGTGCTTTTAGAGCTGAAGAAACACAGATAAGGACATGAATAACACCTACAGTATACTTGCAAGTTAATCAGGTTCTACTGAAGAAGCAGCATGCAGTCCAGAATGCTCCTTATACAGAATTTAGGTTGGACATTGTGGAATATAGACTAAAGGCTGTAAGAGAGCTTTGTCCAAAAGATGCCTATGGCTCAGTGTGTGACTACAGATATTTCTCCAAGCTTTTTTGTAAGATCAGAATCGCTCCTGGAGAAGCTGCCCATTTTGCTACACAATCTTCTCACTCATCGTTTGGAAATGTATTCTGTTTATATTTGTTTATATTTACTTCTCTCTTTCCCTTTCAGTCTCTTTTTAGCTCTTGCCCAGTCATCCTTATCTGATCCTGTTTTCGTTCCTGTGCATCTCTCACCCACTGCCTTCTCCCTCAGGAGACTGCTAAAGTGTTTTGGTGTCTCTACTGCGGCATGGTTTTTCACTTCCACGGCACTGCGTCAATACCTCGGGTGTTTAAATACTTAAGCAAGGTTTAAGAAGCATGAGGGGGAAGCTCACAGTTATACATTAACTCTGCATCACCCAAGGGCAATGTAAAAGCTGCCCTCAGAGCAAAATGAAGTCAATAAATAAAATGAGGCCTTGTCAGATGTCTGGAACAGCTTTAGAGGATGTGAACAAGGGGAAAAGCCACTGTGTTGAAATTAGCGCCACTAAGCTGTGAGGGTGTCTGCTGTGAGGCTCTGAGACATTCAAGCAGTTGTTGTGTGCCAGTAACTAATGACAGTGGGGTGTGCTGCATCTAGTGCCAAAAGTAGCAGAGCGTTTGAGTCTTAATAACCCATTTTGTTGAATGACACAATACAGTTGCCATTTGAAATGGGAACACCATCACAGAACCTGATGTTCAGTGTGCCCACTTCCACTGGTGGTCTCCAGGCACATGGAGCTTATGAGGAATGGGAAGCCCGGTAATTTGCGCATAATACAAGCAAGTAATAAATTGGGAGATTAGAACTACAGCCAGTTTATTAATTGCACAATCCCTCAAGCACAAGAATACATTTTCCAGACTTGCTCCAAGTACTAAGCAGCCGAAGCGATAAGGAACTCTTTGTTGCACACTCAGACCTTCAAACATCTGCTGTAGGAGAGCGGCCCTACAGTAAAGCTAAAGTGCTATCAGATTCGGACCCCTGGGCCAAAGTGGCCCTCAGATAAACCCACAACACAAACAATGACACCACTTTAGTCAGGCCTTTTCATAGACACGCCAGCGTTGCACTAAGTGGGGGGCAGTTCTTGGCTCACTCTAAAGTCCCTGTGATTGATGGGACCCCTGGAGGACATTGCAGGTGTTGCGTGGGCTAGGCGCTATCGCATGCCAAATCAAGCCAGTGTTGTTCTTCCTTGATTGAGATGGATGGGGACGAGCATTCCGCAAGTTCACATGAAAGCGAGGGAGCTGAGGGCTGTGCTTGTCAGCCACGACACAGGCCCACTTGTCCAGCTGCCCAGAAATACAGAGGTGAATGTTTGAGTCTTATCTGATTATCGGGGTCCTCGAAAATGACCAGAGGTCACCTGGAGGAGCAGACCCAAGGACAGGGTCAAATATGTGTTTTAAGTGTTCAGTGAGTTATATCTGCAGGATGCTGTTTTATAACAGTAATGTGCATCAGTATTTGAGTACTAGAACTGTTTCATAAGATTTGAGGTACTCAGTTGAAATATCTTAATAGCTATAATTGGCAGTATTGATAACCTTGAATCTTTATTTGCTTGGTGTTGTGTTGTTGTGTTTAGTAACTTGTTGGTGTGGTTTGCACTTCAGGGCCACCGTACATGTCCCCTTATATGATCTGATTACAGTAGTCTTTTATTTTTCTCCACATGAAATACTATCCAAAAGTTTAAATATGGTCAGTTAAATTTCATGTTTCTTTGATTTTGTAAGTGAAAATCAACATTTACCCCTGGTTTGGGAACAAACTTACATGTGTAAATTTTAGTGCACAAATTCTGAGAAAAAATATATTGAAAACATGAAATATAAAAACATAAAATATAAAATGTATCAAAACTTTTGCACAGCTCAGTGTGCAGCATTCATGTTTTACACCCAGTATGTTAAATTCAGCAAATGAACAGTAATTGTGCAGTAGATGTGTTCATTTAGAAAACCTAAATAACATATGTTTGACCATGGAGCTCAAATGTTTGCATACCACTACATATGGGTTTCACTTTTACTGCACTGTGAAACACAATGCAGTTTAAAATTCAACAATACACAAATAAAACAGTAACATTCACAGCACACTGACACAGTGCCATTGCTTTCTTGCAGCTGAGTTGTTAAAAATTCCTTTCAGTGTATTTACTTTGGACTACACCATAGCGTGCTTTTTGCAATGGTATTTAAAATGAGAGTCTACTCTTAGAAGATTAAAAGTCACCCTCGTCTCTAAGGGGCAGAACAAATTACCCTTCCCTTCATCAGGCTGTCAAAGCTGGTGGCTCAGATCCTGCAGATTAGAGAGGGACCAGTTTCTCCATTCCTCACTTCTGCTGTTTCTACTAGTCTATGCTTTTTCTCCCACCTTCTGTCTGTGACACTTGGGGAGGTAGAGCCTGCACCTGAACCGTACCTCTCTCTTTATTTAAGGGGGGTCCCTTCCCATGACTCAGTCCCAGGCGTTCGATAAAGTGGCCCAGCCAGTGTTTTCCCGGCTTGCCCCAGGACGATCTGCTGCTCATAAAGGGACTGCACCGAGGGCAAGCCGAGGTCTTGCCGTGCTGTAAAAGCGAGAGCGCTGCCGTGAAAGGAAAATATAGACTTGTGCTTGAAGGAACACCTTGGGAGCATTTGATCCTGGTGAACGTGTGCCGTTGCGGGAGGACATGCTCCGTAAATTTCCTCCCCCTTCCAGCATGCCATGTGCTTGAGGCTGCAGCCGGCGCTCATAAAGAATGCACACAGAGATGCATGCACATGAGGATGACAGGTGCCAAGACCTGGAATGTGGAAAAAGAGAAAGAAGATGATGAAGTCTTAGCATGTTTGTGTACGTGCGAATGTGAGTGTGTGTGTGTGTGTGTGGGCGCAACTTGTTACTGATGATGGCACTACAGAGGATTTATTTGGACAGATGTGAACTCTTATTACCAGGATGACCTCTGATCTAGTTTTGGCTGAACTGAGCATGCTGAACCGCTGGAAAAAAAGCAAGCAAACAGCAGCATATAACAAAAAAAGTATATTGTTCCTGTTGGTTCAAAACCTTGTGCTTTAATCATCAAAAGACAGCTTTACAGTGGAAAGAACAAACACTTTGAACTTCCAATGAAAGTTAATATAGCAAAATATTATTTTGTAGTGGACCACACAAATTTTCACACAATGTAAAGGCCAAGTGGCATTTTCTGACACACCATTTGCATTAATCTTTCATTAATCCCCCACTTTCATTAGAAACTTTGTACTCCTACCAGGTAAAAGGTTCTAAAAACATTCATTAAATTTTATGTAATTCCAATAAATGTTGGTTATAGTTACAATGATTCCCGAATTTAAATGTTCCCAGAAAATGTCCAGTTTTATTAGTGTTTCCAGAATGCTTTGTCTCCGAATTTAGTGTAAAGACAAATGCACTGGCTTATTCTGTGTACAAAATTAATGGGGACCTTCATTCAAATATTTTCATTCAAAACTAATATCAACTAAACATTGCAAGACCCCATTTTAATACACTGCAACATCAACTTATCTGCTGCAATATTTGAAATAAGAACAATTTCTCTCTATGACTGCCTTGAACAACTTTAATGTAACATTTAAGGAACTGTATCATTATATTTGCTTTCGTCATTGCCTTTATGAAAATGTTTTAATATTAAGAAACAAATTATTTCCGTGTTTTGGTCTAACTCACCCCACGTCCCATATATTAACTGTTTTTTTTATTGTTGTGTTCTGCACAATTTCACAGCTATTCCCTACTTTATTGATCACTGCTCAGTTTCTTACCACCGCAAGATATTGTTTGAGTGGTAGACCAATAAGTCATACTGATATGGTAGTGGAATGGTAATGCATGAGGCACAGTAGAGTTTTTACAGATTTTTGTAGATGGAGAGGGGTCCACCTCTCAAAATATTTAGCCAAAAGAGGAATCTGACTATTGATGGTAGAGGGTGGCTAACACAAACTGTGCGTGACAACAAATGGGCTGCAGTTCTCTAAGCGTACACCACCTGATGCATCATATGAAAATGAATGTACTTTGCCTTAGGATTAAACAGAAAAGCCCCGGCCCATTTAAATAAACGTTGCTGTTTTTGCGCAACTGTTGCCAGAGGAGCAGAGATATGATGTGCAGTAGGAGATCCGTGGAGCATGTGGTATAGGGAGTGTAGACATGAAGCTGTAAAGAGGAGAAATTTATGTGGCGAGGAGAGGCAGGAGAAAGTGTAGGACAGGGGGTCAGCTACAAAAAGAGGTGTGGAGGGGTCGCTGGTGGGGAAAGGAGAGGGAAAAGGGGGGCTTAAGCAGAGTGGAATGGGAGACAGCGAATGTTTGGACAGAAGAAGGGGAAAGCCATGCTAATTTATACTCCACTAATTTGAACCAGTGCACCCCTTGCACCTGAGACGCATTCCACCAAGCTTAGACGTGGGAGGTTGAAGAGGAGGAGGCTGTTTGTGTGTGTGTGTGTGTGTGTGTGTGTGTGTGTGTGTGTGTGCGTGTGTGTGTCTTTGCAATTAGGAGTGTGTTAGAAATACAGTGTGTGAATTAGTATGAGCATGAGATGCAGAATGCATAAGTAACAAATTTGTGTGTGTGCGTTTATGCATGTGTGAGGCAGGGTCTCTGCATATGTGTGTGTGCATGTGTGTGTGTTTGCATAGGGCACATGTGTAGAGGTCAGAAAACTTGTAGGAAGGCGAGTGAGGGTCACTGTCAATGCTGTCTTTGTGATCACCTCCAACGCTACTCATGGAACAGGGTGGTCTCTGTGTGTCAGGGACTGTGTTGTGGTGACAATCGTTCAGAGACAGACCACCCTGTATGCCTCTCACACACACACACACTATGAAAAGTATAAAAGTATGTCATCAGTGCTGTTTTCATGTTTACATGGGGGCAGATGGACATACTCCTAAAAGGCACACTGTAACGCAGATGTACTATTTATGGCAGTTGTATGTAGTTCATTAGAACATTAAGGCATTCTCAGGAGCAGCTTGTGTGAATGAATGGTCTACAGCTGATTGCTGTACAAATGGCCGCATCCCACTTGTGGATACCAATACTGCCCTAACAAAACAATGTTTCTGAAAATGGTAACATAATGAAAGAAAGCAAAAATGTTCTTACCATGTAATGTATGCTAATGTAAATTTATACTAAATTAATTTGAACTATTTCTATTGATTCAGACATGTTGTTCTATTGATTCATTCATCCTTTATGCAATGTAAAGGAACGTGTTCAAATGAGGTAGGAAATTTTAACACACACACACACACACACACACATACGAATGAAACACATTACTATAATCATCTTTTGGCTTGCTTAGTATAGTTTTGGTAATAAATGAAATACAGAATAAATATAATATACATAATGCACTTAATGCACTACTTGCACTTAATGAAGAATGCATTTTTGGAAATTTCAAATAGATAGTATTGTTTGATTTGCCTCTGCCTTTTCAGTTAAAGGAATAGTTCTATAATATATACCCTGTTCATCAAAGAAGGCATATTTGGAGTCCTAATTTTGCCCTTTTGGATTAGCACTGGAGCTACAAAGCTAAAGTTGCTAAAAACAGTAGATGTCAAGAGTCAAACCTTTTCCATTATCACATCCTCAATACTTCTTTCACCCTCTTCAAACATCAAGCACTTCAGTAAGGTGGCACTTCTGTGACTATGAGAATTTCTTTACAGAAAAGATGTGGGTGACCACTGACTTGTTTGTTAGCCACGCTAGCCTTGAAGCTCCAGTTCTAAACTAAAAAAGCAAAGTTTTGACTCCAAAACCTGTCTTGGCTGATCAACTACATCTGGGGTGTGTGTGAAATTCTGTAAATGTGATGTTTTACTAAACTCTTTCTTTAAATGTGGCTCGTAGAGGTTTGATGCTTGCCCTGGTGTTGACGAGTCTCACGCTGCATCCTGGCCGCAGTTAGCTGTCTCCTCACGATCCTCTCAGCCCTCCCAATCCCCCCCTACACACTCCTTTCATTCTTTCTTTCTCTCTGGCTATTGATAAATCGAGAAGTAAAATCACTGCTAAGTGATGGGCTGTCATCATCAGCCCTGGCCTCCGTTAATGCTGTGGACATGTGCAGAAATCCCAAGAGGAAAAAAAGCGGGCCAGATAATGAGATGAGTGGAGAAAAGCCAAATTCCGCGAAAAACAAAAACATAAGCCGGGTTGAAAGACAGCGGCAGAAGTCAGACATATGGGGAGCATATTGGTCACAGTGCTTCGATCACACAAATGCTACTTTCTCTCTATTTTGTCTTTCTGTTCTTTGTTCACTCCCCCCTTTCTGGAATAGGAAGAATTACTACAAAGGTTCAGATGTGGTGGATGGTGTTTTGTTTCCTCTAAAGAGGGCTGCATCACTCAGGAAGTTCCTGGAGGATTTTTGTGTTTTTTTAGTTATGTTTTCCAATTCCGTCACAGGCCTTTGACGGACAGCTTGATGGTCTGCACACATGAATGAGTTTGAGTCTGGGGGGATCACTGGAGCGACACCCGCAGCTCTCCAGTGGTCGCTGCACAGACGTTCACCCTTTTCGATTCATGCTTTTTTTTGCCCTGTGTCTATTCTAAGCACCCGAGTCAAAACACTTCAAAGTGGCCGCAGTACGTCTGTTTCTCTCTCCATTTGTCTCACGCGTACGCTCACACACACACACACATACACTTCTCCCAGTCCCACCCTGATGGCCTGGAGACCACAACACAAAAGCCAGCACATCTGCATTGACGCATATTTAAAATGATTAAGTAGATAGTGAGCCTTCACATGCACGTTATCATCTTAAGGCCCCCAATTGCTCTAGATGTGCATCTCAAGGTCAGGCAATGAAAAAAAAAATTTAATAAAATAATGGATGTTTTAGTTTTTTCAGACTTTTAGTTTTTCAGACTTAACAAAATTGACCAAATTCATAATAAGATTGAATAAAAATAATTAAATGAACTGCTTCAATTATTACCCTAATTACACAGACTTGTTTGCAGGAATTCTACCTGCTGTCCTTTCACCCCAAGATACAAAGTGATCCAACTGAAACTGCATGTGTCTAAAGAAAAAATGCAAAATTTCAGCAAAAATAATGATTTAGTACCACAGTACAAATCCAGTACACTGTACCCTTTCAAGTTTACTATTCACTGTACCACACACATCAGACTGTACTGGATGTTTGATAACCATACTTACACTTATAAAGATATTTAGGACACTTATAAAGTAAATTAAATTGTGCTGATATGTGCTGGCATGACTGCATCACACACATACAGTAATAACATATACTAATACATAATAACATATAAAACGTAGAAATATACAATAGAAAAACAAGCAACCAAATAATAATAATGATGCTGAGGATGCTGCTGCTGCTGCTGATGATGATGATGTTTATTATTATGATAAAAATGTATACATATTATGACAATATGTAATACATAATAATATAAAATATATAACTAGTATAATTATATAGTTATAATAATCTACTACAAATACATACAAAATTGAATATAAAAATGAAATACAATTAGTTACATTAAATGTTACTAAAATCTTGACATTAGATGTAGTCTCAGTTTAGATGTCAAACCAAATGTCTATCAAAACTCTAGCTTCTCAAACATAGGTCAGTATTGTCTATTGTTGCTATCTGTGTAAAAAGCATTTTTTGTGAAACATTTTACAGACGTGATAGCTAGCTATCAAATGCTACACTCATTATCTTTGATTATTTTAAAAGTTTGAAGCTATTGTGAAATATTTCCAAGCTGATTATTTCTTGGCTTACTCTGTAGCACATCTGCTCTTTCTCTCTCTCTCTCTCTCTCTCTCTCTCTATCTTTCTCTCTCTCTCTCTCACACACACACTCTTTCTTTCTCTCTCTCTATTTCTCTCTCTTTCGCTCTCTCTATCTCACTCTCTTTTGGTCTCTACAGTTTAAAGGGAGATGCAGGGATACTCCAGAACTCAGTTTCAGGCTCTAGTATCCAAATACTGGAATCACTATTGAAATATTAATTCCCCTGCATAAAATAAAATACACTGGCCAACAATTCAGTGATATGGCATTAAGTTTTAACAGGGCTGTAAAGTGTGACAGCTTTACTTGTTTTTAAGAATAAGTAAGTATGTTACAATAAACTTTTCTACAATAAAGCACAAGTGCTTTAACATGAGAGCATTACTAAGCACACATGTGCTTAACAATAAACAGGATAAAGAAGTTAGTGTGGCTGTAACTAGGCTCACGTCTCTGGTGTTAATCAGAACCAGCACCATGAAAATGTTTCTCAGTACCTTGATTAACTGACATGCTGGAATATCTTATAGAACAAGAAACTTTCTGCAGAAGATGATGTCATCATCAACCGCTGCACTAGTCAGCTCTTGCATTAGCATTAGCTCATTAGCTCATTTTAAACATGAGCTGCTAAATTATCATTAGTGCTACTGAATTTGGTCATCAGTGATATTAAATATTAATATTAGTCAAAAAGCCCACCTCCCCCCTTTCCTGTGGTTAATTGAATATCTGTTCATTAACTCTCACATTCCTATATGCTAAATGCTTTATCAGTTCTATTACTTTAATGTGTAAGTGATTTTATTTTTTGGCCATTAACCAAACCGGTAACACTAATTCAGTCCATGTGTTTCCTTATCAAGATATAATTACTTGGAGTTGGATTTTGATTGGTGTTTGAAACAGGTTGTATGATACGACTAAAAGAGCAGTGGAGTGAGGATATAGGATAGACTATACCCGTAAAAGAGCAAATGCATGTAAACTGTATTCATAAAATATCAGTTCAACTATTTTACAAATAATTTTACTATATTACTGTACTGTTATTATACATTTTGTGTTTTCTGCAGAGTTGGTCACATGTTTCTTCTCACTTATCCTCTATTTTTAACTAATGCAATTTTTAGTAAATGTAACGTTGGACTACACTGCAATAAATAGGGACGTGCAATATTTAATTATGATTTGAATTGAATGAAAAGAGTCCAATTTTGTGGAAAGATAAACCACCCATTATACTTTTGTTGAGGATATATGTGGGTACTTGAAAAGTCTTAATGTGTCTGAAGTCACATTTTACCAATTAGAGGGCTTAAGAAAACATCACGTCACACACAGACATTGCTCACATGACACAGGGACATGCATTAGTCTATTTAATGTTACTAGCTGCTGAACTACCATACACAGAAACATGTCAATAAGGGTGTGTACTACTTTGAAGAGTGATTTGCTATTTGATATACAGTATATTGTCACTGCATATGTGGCAGTAACTTTAATATAAACTTTTATTTGAGGTGCCCAACTCATTTTGTGTGTATGTGTTTTTTATCCAATAAATGTAAACATATTTTAAGTGCCACAGTCCAAAACTGAACTGAAACTGAATGTAAATATAATGTATTATTTAACTACATCATTAATGGAACAGTGTTAATTATAGACATCTAGACTACTAGAATAATAGCTCTTTGATGATGAATGGAGAAAAACACTCATGGTATCCTTCACAGTGTCAAAAACAGTTATGACTCATTTTCAGTTTGACAATTTGGTGGCAAAGGGAAGGAGATTTCTTCCACAGATGGGTAAGAATACACTGGCAGAATGCTCCTGCCAACCCCTTACCACCCTTAAACAAATGCAGCCTGTGCCACCCTGCAAACGTTTGCTTAATGCAATAGTTGTTGTAATTTCTCCGCGATTTTATTTCACTCTCACTCCCTCTCATGCTGAATGTTTTCTTTCAAAGGGACCACACTGCAAATCAGAGATCTAGCACTTTAGGGCATTGCCTTTCATTTCAGACTTCAGATTGAAGGTCTCTCTCTCACTCTCTCTTCTTTTCTCTTTTTGTCTCTCATTTTCTGGGCTGGAGGGGGGCTCAAGGCCTCTGTTTCTACTGCGCTGGAGCTGGACCGTGTCAGGCTGAAACAGGATTCAAGCAGGACCGCCACTGAGTGTTCTGTTGCGCTCTCTGGCGGCCCTTGGCCCTGTGGCCTCCGTTATTGCTCAAAGCCCTGCGAACGCATGTTTTTCGTTTGCTCCCTTTTTGAAGTGGTGTGACAGGATAATACCCTCAGTATACAGATGATAAGACATCAAGCCGAGAGTGGGCTGTCTTTCTACGCCTTTTCTGATTTTCCAGGCTCTGCTATGCTTTGGTTAGGGCTTAGTCACTCACTTTGAGAACTTATTTATAATCGGGTGCTGGGCTCAGGACAAGATGTCTTACAGCCTGGTCCATTTAGCCCTAATGTTGCTCTCTCCATCCCAATTTGAAGCAGCCCCGTCTGATGTGGTCGTTCCATTGTCTTCATCCCTTCAGGCTTTTCCTGATCATCTGACTGAGTATGATTCAAACGATACAGGGCATGAACTGCATGACTGCACCCTGACTGAGCTGACATGAAGTCATGATGTCGTCATGAAGTGGAAGCCGTTGACTGTATCCTCCTTCTCCCATTCATGTGGTGAGAGTGTGAGATGAAGTGCTGAGCCTCCGAGCTGGGCAGGAGGATTTCCCACGCCAGATCTCAGCTTGTCTTGGCCCAGGCCTGGTCCTTAACATGGGATCCAGAAACCAGTGCTGAAGTCCAATCTCAGGTTAGCCCAGCTGACATCAACATCATTCAACAGCTGGCTGCATAAACACCTAACACTGACACTAATTTCACTTAAAATGTAATGATCTAATTATGAGAAAAATCTAATTCTAATTATGAGAGCACCTTCAATTCTATCAATTGCAACCATGAGCTACTGGCTAACCTTTTTCTGCCCCAGGCAACTAGTCTTTCACTGGCAAAATTCTTTTTCTAAAGGTAATGCCCCATGTAGTGGAAATTCTAGAGACGGTTTTGTTTTCAAATTCTTGACGAGGTCTAGTGGAGAGGTCTAGTGGAGATATTTATTTCCATGGCTGTTCTATTGGTTTCTGTGTTAATTTGCATCAAAAGTTGACAAAAAATGATATGAATATGTGAAACTTTAACATATTGTACAAACACTGTGTGCTTTTAAATGAGTATATGCTTCCACCTGGGCAGAGGTGGACAGAAACGAAGTACATTTACTTGAGTACTGTACTTAAGTACAGTTTTTGAGTATCTGTACTTTACTTGAGTAGTGTTTTTTTGGAAACATAACTTTTACTTTGCTACATTTGAAGACAAAATCACACTTTTCACTTCACTACATTTCTATCAAGGTTCTTGTTACTCGTTAACTTCAGTTCTGAAAGTGGGTGTTACTGTCTCACTTTTCTAAAACGTGATTGGTTTTTTAGCAGATGACAGCCTATCAGAAATCACCAGTAGTGTTACGTCACATCTGCAGGCTGTAACACTGCAACACCAGACAGGCAGCAGTTAGCTCACGCAAGTTTGAGAACCAGCTTCTGCGTAAGATAAATAAAAACCAAGGGAGGAGCTGTGGGGTGGCTGGGGGTGGCCATGGCCACCTGACGGTGAATCCTTTCCACCCCAAGCACTGCATCACAGCAAAATCTCACTTTTTTTCCCTGCACTGCAACGTTTCTGTGCGCACTCATTCCAAATATTGTTGCGGTGTGTGGTTTAAGTGCCTTAAATAAGGTATTAAATAAAGTATTAAGTATTTTTGGAAACAATTACTTCAGTACTTTTACTTAAGTGAAATTTGACTGTAAGACTTTCACTTGTACTGAAGTAACATTTGACTAGTGGTATCTGAACTTTCACTTAAGTAATGAAGTTATGTACTTTGTCCACCTCTGTTTATGTGTCTATATGTGTTTAGGATGCATTCAAATGCACCAGTTTATAATGAATAATCCGTCTAATCAGATAATGGCCCTTTTTAGCATACAGAAGTCACTAAAAACATTTATAGTCAATATTATGTAATAGTAGAACTGATGTTTCATTCGATAATAATAATGTTCCACTGTTCTCATACGAGTAACCGTTGAATATCAGTCTTCTTAATAAACTTCACTCAAAATCATCCAGCCAAACTACAAACTGTAAAAACAATTACCTGAACATCACAGTGTTACTGTTTTACATATGCAAGTTTGGTAAAAATGAATGGATCATTTTCCAAATACAGCAGATTCTGTTCTTAATATGAGAACATCAGTTCTAAACCAGTGCAGTAATGTTAATACAGTAATGGACAAACTGTAATATCCTCCTATAAGAACATAGAAAAGGACAGAAGGAGTTCTAGTCTGCAGTCAGGTGTAGTTAATGGATGCAGTTTAGCTTTTACACTCTGCACAACTTACACACAGATTGTAGGAAAACAGTATAAAAGAGGAGAGTATAAAAAACAATAAAATCAGTGAAAAGATTTTACAGTGAAGAGCTAATAATGTGTCAAATGCAGAATGAAAAGTGACTAGAAAAGAC
>JBBPCY010000028.1:11659186-11674728 GCA_037974405.1 Brachyalestes nurse | reverse complement strand
GACTGTATGACTTTCACTTGTATTGGAGTAACATTTGACTAGTGGTATCTGTACTTTCACTAAAGTAATGAAGTTAGGTACTTTGTCCGCCTCTGCACCTTAGTCACTAGTGGTAAAGGCATATTCCTATATATCATGTGTTTTAGTGCTTGTTGAATCAGTCCTCAGGTCCCAACAGATGGCCCATGTTTTTACTCTAATCTAGCTCCCAGTACACCTGTACCAGCTTTCAGTGTTCTTCATGGCTCAGTGCAGGTGTGTTAAAAGATGGGATAGAGCAAAAATGTCAGTCGTCTGGTGAGTCCGGAGGACTGGGTAGAGAAACACTGATGTAGACTACACCTCTGCCAGAAACCCTCTCCCAGAGCAGTGTAATGGTAGGAACAGCATGCTTGTATTGGCCTGACCCTTAGCCGCTCTCCAACCGCAGGACGGGGTCCATTACAAAGAGCGCAGGTCTCCCAGCCGGGTGTTCAAACACGACCCGTAACCCCCTCATCTCCCCCGACTTCAAAAAGGAGTCTCACCGCACCCGTGTGCTGCCAGCGGCACTTGTCAGCTGGCAAGGCCCTTGCGATTAATCAGACAGAGCTCTGCGCGGATCCCGGCTAAGCCCCTCGTCCTGTAGTGATTTAGGGGAAAGGCTTGTTAGTCCTCACATTAGCCTCTTTTTGAGATCTCTCAAGGCTGCATTCATGGGAGGTGTGTGTGGTAAAACCGCAACACTCTTTAAAACCAAGCACACACATGCTTTTTCTCCCCTTCCTTGTCTTCTGTGTCTTTCAAAGCTTTGCAGTGCTGCAGTCCTGAAAGTCCTCACAGACACTCTTTCACTCATTTTCATATGCACTGGATGTTTTGATCTGCTTCACTGTCTTGTCTTAGAGCAGCTTTTGCCATGTAATTGCCTCTTGTCCATCAGCAGTACTCTTCTCTACTGGAAAACCAGACCTACTTTCGTTCATTTCTACTCATATTAATATAGCGTGCTCTGCAGTCTTCCTCTGTCCTCTGACATCCTCTCCTCATCTGGTTCATGGCATCATCTTCCACTGAAAGCTTATAGAAGGGCCTGATTGTGCAGCTGTACAAGCATTTTCATAAGTCTACCAGACATATTTAAACTTCCACATAAACCCTAAGCCAGTGGTTTCACCTTCAGATCTTCCATACCTGATTCAGCGCATCTTGGAAAAGGAAGACAATGATTAGATCAAGTAGGAGGGATTTGGGAGCCTTACTCTGCAGGACCACAGATCTCCAGGAGCAGTGTTGGTGACTGCTGGTGTATATTGGACCATGAATAACTTTCATATGTCAGGACTTCATGGCAAGTGCATTTGCCTATAACATGTTGCTGACTGTTGTGGTTTTCCTCTAGGGCTCGGTACCTCAGCACCTATTGTCTTTGGCCCAGACTTGGCAATGGAAGCCATACTTTGACTTTCTTATGAAGTCTGCGCACATTTTGAAGCTTTCACTGTGTATCCCATGGTAGTCGTAAACTTGTGTTTGTTATTCCAGGTGAGGTTGCACACAGTCTGCCAGTTTTTGATTTGAAGCTACCTCTCTTGCTTTGCTGTGTGTTTTTTTGTGCTATCATTCTTATCTGTTTATTTTACTACCTGCCCAAATAAAAACGCGATTGCCACCGATTACCGAGTCTGGCTGAACTCCTGGCTTCCACGGCAAATCTCTTAAAAATCAAGAGCGTTTGTTTGGCAGAAAAAAAGCCATAAATAAACACTACCATTTAATGTGCTGAAGTTTTGCCAGCTTCTTGTAAAAGTTAACGGGTTGGAGTGTGTGCGTGCACACAAATAAGCTCTGGACGTGGCGTTACAAGGGGGATCTTTTTGGGGAGTGTGCTTTGTTATTTATTAGTATTTTGGCCTGAACTTTTATCTAAGCTTTACGGACTGTTTGAAACCTATCAGTAGAAGCTGGTTTCATTCACTTAGTTGCACATACTTAAAACAATTTGAGAATGCAGTACCAAGGAAATGTTAGACTTTTAGTCCCTAATTTTCCTTTCTTGTGTTTAATTTCATTGTGTTTTGCTGATGGACTGCTTTGCCATTGCTCAAGGTGTGCGAGTCATTATTTCATTGAAGTAACAACAGTTTTATTTTGGTTTTCCGTACCCACTTTGGAAAGCCACACACCCGGACAGAGGACACTGAACAGACTCAGGCCTTCATTGTAAACCACTGCAGGCCAGACACATGCACACGCTACAGGGAGGAACAGCAAAACAGAGCTAATAGGAAAAAGATGAGAGGACGAGTGCGGGCGGGTGGAGCACAGCTTCCTTCTTTCTCTAGGCCAGCCACTGGACACCAGCACGGTTTAGAAGAGCAACACGGTTTATAGTGAATCACCAGTAGTGTGTGTTTTGGCTTCGGTGTATGTAGCTGTGTAGGCCGCTAACAGCGACTCGCTGATTTATGGCGTGAGGAGAAAACTTAGACACGTTACATTTTTAATATATAACTTGCAGATCAACAAATGTGACATTATAAAATAATTTTCCATGTGGGGGCCAGCATTTCTGCTGAGTATAGATCACAGTTTACAGGCTATCCACACACACAGATCTAGCTATCATCGCTTCGCAGGTTCAGCCAAGTCGTTCATTTCCAGTAGTGTTGTTGCGACGTCCAGCAACTGACTTCTGACTTCCAAATGTATATGATTATAATACCCACAGCTTACCAAAGGCACAGATGAGATATCTTTTCTGAGTTTGCTTTTTCTTAAAAGAATACAATTGTGCTATGATTCATCTCCATATATTAGCGTTTAGAGCTTTTGCGGTGTACAGAATGCACGCTGGCAGCTGAAGGCGAAGACTGCGTGTGCTTCAGGGAAAGAGTGTGTCATCCTGTTTATTTCCTTTTGGGTTTTCAGTCGTTTCCAGCCCACGGGGCGTGATGATAACAGAGAAATATTGTGGCCTCCACAGGCGGCTGCTCCTCTGCGGCAAGAGGAGCTTTTACTGACTCTGCTGCCTTAATCATGGCTCGCTGGGGTCCCTGGCCTGTGTCGCACATACATACAAATCAGTTTAGTGTCAGTGTTTGAGGGTCAGCATGCACGTGCCTGGAGGGAGCGCTGCCTAACCCTTCTATATATGTTGGAGTTATAGTGGACTGAGGTACACTGCTCGATGTAAATATATAACATCATTTTACACTGTTCTATTGCACTCCTCCATGTGATTATATAACAATTTTATTACATAACACGCAAACATCGCCTGACCCACTGTTCCACATTACCAAACAAAACTATAACACACTATTCCATTTTACCATACAACAGAATTTCACCATTTTACTCTATTATAACACACCGTTTCATATGACCCTATAAAAATATTATAACTGTCTGTTCCATTTTACCATATAACAGCATTTCACCATATTAATCTAACACGCTGTTTCATAAGACCATATAAAACTATTATAACACACTATTCCATCCTACCACATAACTCCATTTTGTTAATGGATGCTATTTTAATGCTATTTATGACATCATGTTAACATATAATATGCATATACATGCGTAGACCTTATAATCCATAATACTGTCCACCCACATTTTTGCCAGTTTGCGTGTGACAGTGATGTGAGCCAACACAGGCAGAGTCCCACTATCTTTGTTTCATCTCTCTTTTCTCCAGCTCTCCATTTCCCCCATCCTCTCCTCCTTTTCATTTTTTCCATTGCTTCTCCTGCGCCAATCCAATGTCTCTCCTTCATTCTGTCATCTCTCTCCTTCTCCCTCTCCCTCGCTGTCCTCTCCCAGACGCATGTCCAATAGGACAGAATAATATTTGGACAGGTGTTCCTTTTTAAACACGCTATCCACAAATGCGTGCGCGCAGGGGACCACACTCCATCATTCCTGCACCGTCTCTCTGAGTCAGAGCATCTGAGGGGTCGTCCACACAGTGCGGGCTGACTCACACACACACACACACACCACCCACTATGGCCTAATCTCTATTGTACTGCGTCCCTAATATCAGACAGTAAAAATCTGTTTAGCACCAATTTTTCCTTATTTTTTATTCTGTATTTTTTCCCAGTTTCAAACAACTGCAGAGACCACATCTGGAAGACAGATGTTTATCCGAGAGCAAGTTGCCTGCCTCCCTCCCTCTCTCCCTCTCTGAGAAACATGAGAGCGAATCTACTTCTTTCTCCCCTCTCTCTCTCTCTCTCTCTCTCTCTCTCCCTGGGTGGACCACCCACGTACGGAAACGCCTTGCCGTAGCGAAGGCACAAATACAGGGATGGGTTTTTTTGACTGATGGGTTTAGCAGACTATCACTTACATCAATGTCAAAACCATAAACCTGCCCTGACAAAAGAGAGCATGAGCAAGTGAGTGACCGAGTGTGCGGGCGGAGGGGTTAGAGGAGAAGAGGAGTGCTATAATTCAACATCTCTATCTGCTTGTTGTCATTTCTCCAAATGGCACAAAACCCCTCTCTCTACATACTTATCTACTGATCTTGCTCTCCCCAGGATACAGCCACTGGTAGGCAAGAACTTTATTTAGAAAAGCGGTTGATAAACATCTCATTTTTCTCTATCATCTCCTTCGCTGTTTGGTTTCTGTTAACATAATCAAATCAAATTCATTCAGTATTTGTGCTTTATTGATTTTTTATATTATACCTAACGTGTTGAAAAGAGAATTATTTGTGCTAAATATTTAAAATCTTATCATCTAGTGACTAAAATGAGAATATGAATTAGTACAAATTTATATTATTCAGATTACTTTGTTTTATTTTCATTTTTTCATGCAGCAACAGAAAAAGAATGTGCATTGCAAATCCAACTCTCAGCAAACAATCTGAGCCATCTGACACAGAAAAATACAAAACAAGTGCAGTGGAACAGTGGAAAAGTCCAATGATTTTCTCAGTGGATCAGAAAATGTCAACAGTGTGTGCTGTATGTTTAGCACAGGGCCGTGCTGTGCAACGTCTCAGAGCAGTGCGGAGTACCCCACTGTTAACTGAAATTGGTAACAGACTCCACACGAGATTACTTTCAATTACAATAGAACCCATATGAATCTACAGTAGATGCACCATGAATGATCATGACTGAGATTTAAAAGTTTGGTTTATTTTATTTCATTCGCCTTCGCTCTATAGAAGCACATGCCTTGACCAGTGCTGGTAAAAACGTGAGGAACGTGAACACAAATGTCACTGTGGGTTAGGGTTTAATCTGCCACACACTGCGAAATGGTTCAGTACTTTTTGTAACCAATTTGTTATTTGGAATATATAATCACTAGCGTAATGGCAGGATCTCCTCAGACTTCAAAGACAATTCCCAAAAAAAAATACATTTGCATTTGGAAAGATGTGCAGTTGCAAAATCATGTAAACAAACGAACAGGCCAGAACCTGTGTGGTAGATAATACGCTGCTGAAAGCTGCCTGATGCACTTTTATTACTGATACTGTACCAACATTTCTATAGAGGCACCCGCACACACAGCGATATTACAGCCATAAGTTTTGTTATCCTATCATAGCCGTCAAGGCTTTAAAAACACTTATTTTGATGACTGGGTCTGGGAGTAATTTACCACAATAAAGAAGCAATGTTAGGCCAAGGCCTGAAACATTCTCTACTACGTCCACCCAGAAACTGCAAAAATACAAAAGCTTCAGTGTGGAGCCTTAAGGTGCTCATAAATCTATTCTGAGTGCCTTTATGACTTTATCTAAAGCCTACTTTTACTTACTTACACACACACACACACACACACATATATATAATATATATACGTGTGTGTGTGTGTGTGCTTGTGTGTGGGTGAGTGTGTGTGTAGAAATGGTCCAGAATTAATATTAAAATCTTATTTCATCAACTTACATTACAAAGCTCATTCTCCTGTAAAGTCTGTGGTCTAACTGCATATTTTGGTTTCAGCTGGAACAAAACCTTTTATTACCAGAAAAAAGTAACTCTGCAGCAAAAAAAAAAAAAAACATTATTAAGTTAATGTTAATGTAAAAAACTTTTCTGATAGGCTGATAGTCATGAAATGAAAACAGTTTAAACTACATGTTTGCAAGTTCTAGTTATGTAACAAATAAGACACACCGCTTTGCTCCAACAGCAACCTTATATGTATATATGTATGTATACATACCTACACACACACACACACACTTATTATTTATACATAAATTTAAAGCCTTAAATTACTATAGAGAATCTTTGGGTTTAGCTCTGTGTTCCCAGAGTAGCTCTTTCCTGCATATCTGAAGGAATAAAATGTTGCCCCTTCAAAAAAGTAACTTAATAGGATGTAACTTAAAAAGTAACAGGAGACAAAAAATATTCCATAAGTGTTTACGTTACAAGATGTTTTTCTAAGCCATTTTTCCATTCACCATGCAATTCTGACATAGTGTAAACAGCAAAAACTGAAAAATGGATGTGCAAGGTTTTGTTCCATTAGCAATGATACGCGGGTGTTTTTTCCACTTCAGTTCTCCCGATCCAACTAATCAGCTAATTAACGAGTCCTTTCCTGAGGTTAAGTAGGTGCATTAGAGCAGGGAACACGTAAACGTAACCTAAACGTGCAGAGCAGGCGCACTCCAGGACTACTGGTCTCAGTAACAGCCTTGAAAATGAACAATAATACGTGTTGGTTGTTCCAATCTGTTCAAAACAATTTGTGGCAGACTTTATAAAGTAGTGTTCTAATGCATACAAAGTCATTTTGATTTTGTGTTCTGGGTTTTTTTTCTCCTGCCCATCTCAGTGGCCACAGAGCCCACTGTAGCGCCCATGGCCCCTCCAAATGCCCCTCCAATGAACAAGCCCACAAAAGAACCAAGTAGTGTGCTGCCCCTCAACAGACTGGGCACCCAAAGCACCCATTCAACTATGCTGTCCCACAGCCAGCGCAGGAGCGATGGAGGAGGCGAGGGAGGAGATAAAGCACTGTCTTCATCCTCCAACACCTCCAGACCATCTGCACTCCCCTCAGCCACCTCCCCGCACTCTTCCTCCTCTCCCCCTCTCCTCCTCCTCCTCACTATTTCAGCCGATAAGTCTTCCTCTTCGCTCCCTTCTAATTCATTCCTCCCTCTCACTCCCAAATCCATCTGCACGAGCGGAGAGAGAGTGTAGAACTCCTCCCCGCTCTCTTTCACCATCTCCTCTACCTGCTCCAGCAACTGCTCCACACTGCTTTTTTCCTTCTCCTTCTCCTCCTCACTTTCCTCTTCTTCTTCTTGGAGTGGAAGAACGTGATAGCGGCCTCCACACTTCTGCACCAGCTCCAGCAAGTCTTTGCGCTCATTGGTGAGGTGCTCCTCTAGTGTAAGATCTTTCGAAAGATGTCTGGTGTGAGTGAAGAGAATTACAGTGTGTTTGCTGACAGACTCCGGACCAAACACCTTCTCTAAAGCGTCCAGAGCCAGCAGATCCTGCTCGTTTGGCCGATGCAGAGGGACAAACAGCAGCAGTGCATGGGGTCCTGGGGTGGACAGAGATTCACACTGAGAGATTTGATGGTGCACTTCCTCAGGGGAGCTCTCCGAGTAGAACCAGTCAGGAGTGTCCACCACAGCCACCTGCCACAAAGACAGTGATTCAATATTATATGCGTACTTTATCAAAGTTAATGATATATAATATCAATTATAATATTATGCTTTGATGTATAATAATGCTAGTGCATAATACAATCATCTACAAATGTCTGTGTGCCTCTGGTCAGATGATGTGCTGTGTTGACGAGCACGCATCCTCTTCAGAGAACACACATTTTAATACACAGTTACTGTTTATTTGCTGATTGTAACATATTGAGAAAAAAACCCACAAAACATAAAATGTTGCTTGTGCAAAAGTTGCAAATTAAAAATGCCATTAGTAAGAGTGTTCCTTGTGTGTACTTTTCACAAAGAAAATAAGTTGACCATAAGTGTCCAAACTTTTGTGTAATGTGAATCAATGTACACATTATATATTATACATCAAATATATATTTTTATTTCAGCCAAATTTAATATATATTTGTAATATTTGTCTAAATGTCATCTTTATATAAAACATCATCACTGCCATAATACAACCACCTTTCCTATAAAGTAACATTTCATGCGAAGTATACATTTCATGTGAAGCATATACTGTAAACAAAATCAAAAATAGTAAATATGCGCAATGCATGCACAATAAAAAACAGCCCAAGAACAAAACTGCAATTGCTGTGGATTTTTAAAATGGTCACTGAAATGGTAGATTGTGTGACATTGCTGACCTTTCTCCCAGCCACACTCGCACATTTCTTCTCGCACTTCACGGTAACTGGCTTCTCAGAGTCAGCACCGCGACGGGTTTCGAATGCTTTAAAGCCCAGGATGGTGTTCCCCACACTGCTTTTCCCAGAGCCTGTCCAGCCCAGCAGCACCAGCCTCAACTCACTCTCTAAACACAGAGAGAGAGAGACTT
Organism: Brachyalestes nurse; assembly: GCA_037974405.1. Classification (NCBI taxonomy): domain Eukaryota; kingdom Metazoa; phylum Chordata; class Actinopteri; order Characiformes; family Alestidae; genus Brachyalestes; species Brachyalestes nurse. The sequence continues at coordinate 11,666,215 of JBBPCY010000028.1, read as the reverse complement.
CATCAGACTACGTGTGCACTACACACAGTACTTCACATCTGCTTTAATGACAAAACAAATATGTTGCACTTGTGGAGTTGTATTTTAAAGCAAGGTTGGTGTAGGTACATAGTCAGTATGATAATTATCAGTATGGTAAAATAATAAAACAATATATATATAGAATATCACATAAAAATGCTCAGTTAAGTGTTCACTGCTTTAATCTACATCAAATTAATTTATTCCATCATATATGTGAGATTTGTGTGATTCATTTCTATTTGGTTTATTTTTATATAAAAGATTTTCTAGCTATATAAGATGAAAATGCCTTCTGAGTACACTGAGCACATCTTCAGTAAATTCATATGTAATAAGTGAGTGCCATATTTATGTATTAAACTGTGTACCAGTGTACAACAGAAACAGTGAATCTGTTCCAAGTGCAAAATATTTTGCGTTTTGTAACATAATTGTATCGGAGAACCAAATTATTTTCTTTTTTTGTAAATCTATACACGCACAACTTTGAACAGCTTGCTTTATTTTTTCCGTGTGTTTATACGCTGATCCAGTATCAAGTAATAAGTTACTTGGAAGCAGTTTCACATGTGCCCTAACTAAATCCAGTCATGTGTGCCATAATAATGTGCCATTATTTTTGCCACATCTGGCAGATCTGTACAATTTCAACTCTTCTGACTAATCACTGTAGACCCCTTGGGAGGAATGTATTTATTTAAACATCAGATTATGTTGAAGTACATCAGATTATGTTGAAGTACATCAGATTATGTTATGATTAGTTATGTTAGATTACAAAAGTTTAGGATTACATTGTTTGGGATTTCATTAGATTGTTAGATGATCTAAGATCATGCGTGATTAAATGACATGAGATTACACTAGACTGTAAGGATTAAATGATGTTATGATTAAATTATTTTAGATTACATTTGATTTTATAAAGATTAGATTGTGTTAGATCATATCAGATCATGTTATGGTTAAATAATGTTAGATTATGCAAGATTATGTTAAGATTGTTTTGTATTTGATTACATTGTGATTAAATCATGTTAGATATTTATATATATATATATATCATATATCTATGTTAATATATATCATAATATTATCATGGCAAAATGTATATGCATATATATGTGTGTGTATGTAAATAATAAATTCATCAACACTGAGTAACACTGAGTAATAAACTCTTGCTGCGCTCTCCAGGGCCAAATGTTTGAAAATGTGCTAAAAGTGATTTTTGTTTTTTTATATCTTTGCCAAAAAAAAAACAAACCCACTTGCAAGCCAAATCGGAAAGAGCAATCATGCAGACTCAAATATTTGCTTAAGCTTGGCTTTAGGAATGATGGACATTCAGAGGCAGGACCTTCAGTTTGTGCTCTATATGAGAGGTAGTATAAGGATTTGCTTCAGACAATAATGAAGCAACAGCTCTATCTACTGGCAGCTAACATGCAGCACACTGATGAAATATTAAAGTTTCATTTTTCCATTAGTTACAGTCCTATATCTCTAAATATCTCTTGATATAATACTGTTTAAGGAAAAAAACACTCATTATATTACACATTATATTAAACAAACACACACTTCCAATACACCATGGTAGTTTCTTTTATGTGTTACAATACAATTTTTCTGATGCAACATGTGCTATTTGGGGGTCGCGGTTGATATGTTTTATGTGCATCTTGGGCTGACGGCTGTTCTGGACTTTTAGTTTATGGGACATGCCCATGACGTGACGAATGTTTAGGCAGCTCAAAATCCTGGACGATTCTAAAATTCCGTCCGGACGCCGGACACCGGACTCAAAAAGAGGACATCACCCTAGATAAACACACACTGTTAAATGGACAATTTCACTTTAAGTTACTACCAGATGGGGATTTGGACAAGACAAGGGCAATATGTGTGCTTTGCAAAAGTGAAATCAATTACATCACTATAATATCAGCTCAAGGCAAAGCATCCCGGTGTTATTTAAAGCTAGGTTTTTGTCTTAAGACAGAGATTCTCTCAGGTTTGAAGATGTTATGCATTTTCTATTCAAAAGTAAGTTTGATTTTTACCTCACAGCTTTTAAAAGATAGGCTTCACTAAACTGAGGCTCTTTGGCCAGGAGGAGGCCTGGATCAGTTTAACCTGTTTCCACTGAAGCCCTGGGCTAAGGTGAGGTGTGGACACCTGTTCAAGTTACCTGTGGGTGTGTGCTTCTTTTAACTGCTCTTTAGATTCTATGTACAGCTCACCTAACTGTGCAATGTAGACTTTTCATGTAACCACAGCGACTTTTCCAAACAAGAGTCAAGCCGCAATGTTGTTTGAAGGCACCAAAATGAGGATCTTCTTAACAATTCCCCAAAAAAAGACTTTTTTTTTTACCTGTAACCTGACTTAATCAAGCATGTAATACTTATAATATATATCAGCCCTGATCTTTACAGAGCCAATTCTTTCCCATGATGATGATACTATTCTTTACACAGAGCCTATGTTCTCAAACAGTTTAATGCAAGATCCTATTTATATCTATATACATCAACCGTGACCAGCACACTGCATTTTAGAGTACATACTCTATTCTGTTACACGTGCAGTACATTGGTTCCTGCTTGTTTACACTTGTAATATTTATTTAAATATATGTATATATACATTCTAGCCTTTAATTTTCTCCTTTTTTAAACTTTATTTAATTTTCTCTTTAAAATAATTATAATTTTATTTTGTAACTACACTATATTGACAGAAGTATTGGGATACACCTGTTTTTCAAGGGTTTGGGCTAGCCCCCTTACTTTCATTGAAGGGCTTAATCTTAATGCTTCAGCACACCAAGACATTCTGGACGCCATACTTCAGATTTTGTGGTCGCAGTTTGGGGAAGAACCTTTTCTATTCCAGTATGACTGTGCCCCTGTGCACAAAGCAAGGTCCATAAAGACATGGTTGGAGTTCAGTGTGGAAGAATTTGACTGGCCCCCACAGAGCCCTGACCTCAACACTCCAAAATCTTGTGGAAAGCCTTCCAAGAAGAGTGGAAGTTGTTATAACAGCAAGTGGGGGTTGCCTAATGGTCGGGCGTCCCAATACTTTTGTCCATATAGTGTATGTCACAAAGAATCTTGAATCCTGACCCACAAGTGACGTGGCAGGAGGTTTGACAGCTAAAGTGTGGCTTTAGTGAGGTTAAAACCCACGCCGGCAGAACACCCACCTTGTTCCACCGGATCTGTCCTACTGGTGGTCTCCTCTTCTTCTCCTGTCTCATGACTTTGCATGTTGTTCTCCTCCATGTTCTGCAGGTGAGTCAGAAGTGTCTGTAAGGGTTTTCCGTCTTGTTGAGAGACAGAGGGTGTGTTCTTCACAGAGAAGGGAGGAGAAGGAGAGAGCCCTGGCAGAAGAGTGGAGGATGGGCTGTTCATATGACTCAGCACAAAAGAATTTGAACACAAAGCTACGTTTAGCAGACCAGGAGGGCTTTCTAATAATAATTTGAACATCCACTGCTTTTCTTGATACGTAAACAAAGAGCCACACATAAAGACATTTGGTCCAAACTCTGTATCCACCATAATCCAGCAGAACAAACCGTACAGTACAGATCCACTAAAGATAGACACAACAGTATTCACATTTAAGAAATTATAACAATCCCTCACTTAAAAGTCACTTAAAAGCAATAATCAGGGTTAAAAAGCTTTAAAAAAAAAAAGCGAACCTGGGAGGCTGGCTGCTTGCTGTTCTGGTGCTACTCCGTTTCTCTCAGCACTTCCTCATTCTGAGAAAAAAAAAGAAAAACACTGCCGACACTGTTTCTCGCCCTGGACACATGACTCAGTTTGGTCATGGAATCTTTTTTCTCTCTTCTATTCCTGCTTACTCACAGACATCGCAGAGTATTCCAGATGAAAAAGGATTCCTGATTCAGCCTTTTATTTTAAGTACAATTAAAACATATCTACCATTTAATAATTGCTTTTGAAAACAGGTATCCAATTGCAGATGTCCATGGTTTTGTCCCAGGCTGTAATGGGGCATTGGTGAAATGTAAAGTGCTACAAAGTTAGACTTAAGGTTGCAGAACATGCAGAAAATCATACTGATTAATAAAGCACAGATGCCTAAGGCTGATGAAAGGTCCAAATCTATTCATTTTTACATTTCATGTTCATATTCAATGTTATCCCTTTTACTGATATCTAACAATGTAGGCTTGTGTGGGTTTATGAATTTTTTTAATGTCATCTAGATTTAAAAAGCTGCTAAAAACTGCACTACTCTCTTCCATCTTCTTTTAAACATTCACATTTCAATTGCACTTTCAATTTTCTATGCACTCATTTATTTAGTTTTGTTTTGTATTCACATTCTGTAGAGCACATTGGATGACCTTCTGTGTAAATTTTTGTTATATAGATGAACTTATCTGCATCCTTATCCCAGTGTTCACTGCATTGAAGCAATAGTTTTCCTTACCTTTTCATCATCTGCTTTTATGAAGTCATACTTGGCCTCAGTAAAAACAAGAAGAAAAAAAAACAACTCTTAGCAAAGGAAATAAGAAAATGTTTTTTAAATGTGCACAAAGAAAATAAATGTCATGAAGCATTGTGTTGAGATTAATCTGGTATTTAAAAACCAAAGTGTGTGATACAGAATCAGAAAAAGTGAGGTATTATGCTTAAGAAGCCGATGCCGTGTCTTAACTTAAACGTTCATTGTTTTAGTTATTTAAGCAGGTTATCGTTCTGTAGGTCAACATACTGTATGTATGTTCAGTCATATATGCCTGAAACACACGTGCCTAAAGCTCTCCACAAGCCAGCTTTGTGAGAATCACTGAAAGAGAGGGAACAGGCTTCTTCAATAAAGATGTTAAGTTGCAGTATTTACTGAAGGATACACTGTAAAGCTGCATAATAACTCTCTCTGAACGTTTATGCTTCAGATCTCTGCATTCAAGCACATACACGTGGGAAACTGCTAACTATGATTACTGTACCTTTTTAGTATTTCTATAATGTTTTAAATTATGTTTAGATACCAGATGAATGTTTACATACTATTATTTTTAAAAAAGTGAGCAAGTTTCAGTCTTGCATGATGTGTGTCCTTGTAACACTGGAACTCAACTGTCAGAAGGTGTTACAAGAAATTCTGGCCTGAGATACATGTAATCTAGGTAATATAACTCACTCCACCACACTTTCAAAATGTTTCCACACATGCTTTTACTGTAAACAAACATTTAAATTACAATATTCATATTTTTACCCATACAAAACAGTAAATGAGGCAATAAAATGACTACTGCAGTCATACTGCTGTTTCTTTATATTAACTTAATGGTAAATTAATAAAAAAAACAGCCTTGGGCCCTGACATGAAACTGTACATTTTTTTGAATAAAAATAAATTCTCTGGACGTAATGAATGTACGCAAGTTGAATAAGAACACTAACAAATTCCCAGACAATACACATTCACACAAACATCCACACACTTACGCACATACACACAAACACACAACGAAACACACACTGGGACAAGAAAACTCTACATAGACATATTTTACAAAATAGGATTCCTGATTCCTCCTTTTAAAAAAGTACAATTAAAAAATATCTACCATTTTAAAATTGCTTTTAAAAACATGTCTCCAACTAAAAATGTCCATTGTTTTTGTCCCAGACTGGAATGGGACATGGATAAAATCCTCTGGCTCTGCTTTTGTTTAGTGCCTCTAAAAACTGAAGTTGGAAGATGAATGAGGCCAGTTTCTCATGAAGTGCTTTTGTGGTAGAGCAATCAGGTCTCTGTTGTGTGGATTCATAGTCCAGGCATTATGTAAGCTATATTGTCCAAGGTGTTTGACTGCAAAAGAAGAGAAAAAGATTAATGTGGGTTACAGTCAGTAATTGTAAACCTATGAAGTGAAAACTGTGAGAACAAATGTAGTAGAATCTGTAATTTAAAAATCATATTGAGTTGGTGTTACAAGGTTTCATGTACAACCTAATACCTGTGCAGCTGATAATTAAAAAAAAAACAACCACCAAGTGTAATCTTTTACCTATGTCTCCATGCTCATTAGTAGCTGTTACAGGGCATAGTAGCATCATAGCTTGGCTATGAAGTCAAACAGAATTAACTTCTAGGCGTTGTAAATAAATGATTAAGAACAGGATAGTGGTAATAGCAGTACTTGAGAAAAACAAGTCTCAATTATTTTTTTTCTTGAAATCTTAATACTCATTTTCTCAAAACTACAGTGATTGCCGATGCAAATTTATAATTGTGCCTGCACACTACTACATTTGAACACTGATTTAGAAATAGTGCAGGAATCTTCAATATTTTCATCTTCATTCTGAGTAACTTTTCTTTATTTTACTACTTTTTAGTTCATGATTATATTCAGGTGCAAATGAAAAAAGAAAAAGTCCCAGATTCAATGTGAAAAAACTTTCCAAACAGCAACAAATGGAGTTGGCTCTAAATAAATGACATATGCAACTCTACGTACATTTAGTGTCATTTAAAAATTAGGACTGGGCATATTAACACATTATTATCACGTTACCATATTTTTTACGTAGCACCAACAATCGTGTGTTAATGCAGGTTTTTTTTATCCTTTTATATTGAAAGTTCGTTGCTTTTTTGGGTTTGTGTGTGCGCGCCGCGCTCTAGGTCTCGGCTGATTTTTGCTGGGTTCAGGTGTCTGATCATTACACCAGCAGGGACTTCAATGATACTGCATTCAGACAGATTGACTTTCATGTGGAGTTGGTCCCCCTTTTCAGCTGCTATAATGGTTTCGTGCCCCATGCTCTGAGCGTAACTTGTTTTTCTGTAACAAACTAGATAAAACGTGAATGCCCTAGCAGGGGCAAATAGCTTTGGTTTTATATTTGATTTGATTACATTAAAGGTCCCATGACATGAAAATTTCACTTTGTGAGATTTTTTAACATTAATACGAGTTCCCCTAGCCTGATTATG
>JBBPCY010000028.1:11633394-11659086 GCA_037974405.1 Brachyalestes nurse | reverse complement strand
ACCTTTGGGGATGGATGGCAAGGGAAGTGTACAAAAATGGACAACAGTTCCAGACACTAGATGCCCTTCGTGCGGCCATCTTCACCACTTGGAGAAATGCTTGCATCAAGCATGCTGCAACGAATTTCTGAAGTGATCAACAACAACGTTGGAGCAGCTCATTACTGAGTTCATGTTTGGAACTTTGATTTCTGTTTTGGGGGGTTTATGGGTTTTTTTGGAGGTGTGGTCCTTTTGATCAGCTGTAAAACAACCTGTTTCAGTTTAAGCTTGTTTTCAATAAATTGCCTTCTCAAAAAATGTTTTGTCTCAATCCCATTTCTTCTTGTTGGACGTTGAAGCTCTACTTGGAACCATGTTAAGCTCCAACCATGCAAAATATGAATTTTTGCCATTTTTCAAGTGGTCTTAAACTTTTGATTGGGACTGTATACATATATAAACTGAATGTCATTTCAATTAAAGCTTTTGTGAATTAGAAAGAAATAAGGCGTCTACTGAAAGGTCTAATGTTATTGACTCACTAATAGTTAAAACAATAAGAATGGTTGCTATATGGGATGGATACTCTGTCAATAAAGGCAGCTCATTATAAATGTACACACCAGAAAACAAAAAACAAAACGTTAGGGTTGTATGTATATAAATAAATGAAGTTACATTAATGGAGCAATGCTGACAATGATTCAGGGACTATAATTGTGCTGCTGGGAAAGAGAACTGGCAGAAAACAGCACCCTAAAATGGAGATAGTTATATTCTGTGATGTTATTTTAAGACCCTTTTTTAAATTATTCTATATAGTTCCGGAAAGAGAGTCCACTATTAATTAGTCAAGGCACCTTTTGGTGCTGTATAGTACCATTTTTGTACCATTATAGTACCATTAAATAATAAATGAATGTAATATTTTATGCTGTTTTGCTGTAAAAACAACAGATTATTATGAACTATTAAAAAGCTGCCAGTCTTCTCTGTTCTAAGGATTTTCTAAAGAGCAACACACTATCTGACAGAAACTCTGTCAAAATGTTGGATGAGTTTTTAAATTGTGACAACATAGTTCTTCACAGTTTCTCACTGGCGTCCAAGTGTCACGGCGTGACGTGCAGGGGAGTGAGGCGAGGCGCAGAGGGCAGGTTCCATTAAATGGAGTTTTATTTACAAAAACACACAGACTCAAGACAGACGATAACTATAGCAAAAGGAAGGCACGATGGCCTTTTAACTCAAAACAAAACCACACAGAAGACACGAAAGGAGCAGGGAACATGAGGCATAAAGTGAGGGTTGACCAGCAAAGAACTATTGAACACAAAGAACTTAAATACCAAACACACTCAGACATGAACCAATCTTAAAACCCAATTACTTAAACTAAACACAAGACAGCTGACAGGGTGACCATAGGCACAGACATACACTCAGATTCAACATAAAAGTCCCAAACAGAGCACTAACACAAAAAACCCCATAGCGGCCCCTTGTGGCCGCTCTGTGGATGTCACACCAAGCTTAATTCCCATTCACATTACTGATGGAAAACCTGTTTTTTAAACATGTAAAGCACAAGGACACTACAGCACAAGTCATTATAGTGTCATTTAAAGAAAAGAAACAGTGGTGAACCCCAAAAGGATCCAGTGGTCACTCGTGTTTGCAGTAAAAATGTTCAGAGGTGAAAACGTTTATTACCAAAAGAAGGTAAGGCATGAAAACAAGATAATTAAGTTATGACAATTAAGTAAAGTTTTAATTAAATTGATTCCACACCTTATTAAGTTGTGGCCACAACTTAACTATCTCATTCCCACATTTTGCTGAGTTGTTGCTATGCAATAGGAGATATATCAAGAAGGGATGTCTACTTAATTCAGACATACAGACACAAGCATTTCAGACTAATTAGGGGTTTCTGTTTAAAAGAAATGGAAGATCAAAGAGTTTGATTCCTTTTTTCCAGACAGTAGAGTCACTGCAGTAATAAACCACACAGTCACTCATTATACTTCTCTGACTCATATCTTTGAAGGTTTAATCACGTGCACATGCGTGATTGTGTGTGTGTGTATGTGTGTTCGCTGTGCAAGAACCAGCCATTGTCATGTCTACAGTCCAATCAGTTTAAGATTCCTAATTTCTCTTTTAAGAATAACTCATGGTGTACAGTAACACTGCAAAGTGTATGTGCATGTGCCTAGTGTCACATTTCACTGTGTGGCGAATACAGACTGGAATTGTTTCTTAAAAGTGTCTGGGACTTAAAAAAACAAATACTGTGAAGTAATCAGCAAGTAATTGTCACAGAATATGTGAGACCAGACAATAAACCTGCGTAGCATGGAGGATATTCCCAAACGCCACCAAAATGCCCTCTGAATGAACTGAAGAATTCTAGGGACGCCTGGATGTCCGGAGAGGACGGAGTAGTGGTTCCACTGGAGAACTTTGGTTCGAAGATTGGTGGGGACAAAGAGTCGTCCTAATGAAGTTTCCAGCGGAGGAGGCTTCAAGGTGTGCGCCTGGTGGATCTGATCTTCTAGCTTCAATCACAGCGGCGACACTATGATCTTAGATCATCACCAAGGACTCATAATGGTCATTTGGAATTATGAATGCTGTCTTACACTCATCGCCCTCCCTGATGCGTACCAAATTATAAGCGCTCCATAAGTCCAATTTAGTGAAAATTAAGGCACCAGAAAGGGCATCCATGGCGCTATTGATGAGTGGAAGAGGGTGAATATTTTTCACCTTAACACAATTAAGCCCTCTATAGTCGACACATTGATGAAGACCCCCGTCTTTTTTCTTAACAAAGAGCCCAATCGCAGAGTCACATGAGAGAGTAGGTAATCCACACATTTTGATCTGAGAACACTGTCCAAAGAGTCAGGGTTCCCACTGGAATCAATATTTTCAATATTTTCAAATGTGGCCTGCAAATGTGATTTGATTGTCAGTGAAATATGTGAAATATATGATATATAAAATGCATCTTAAAGGTGACATATTATACCTCTTTTTAAACGAGTTATAATAGGTCTGTGGGCTATACAAAAAAATGTTCATGAAGTTCTTTGCACAAAATCTCTCTCACCTTTAAGAGATCTCACCAGCTCTATTCTTGACAGTTTCGGTCCCTTTCAAAATGAGCCATTTAAGGGCTCTGTCCCTTTTATGCAAATAAGCTGTTGCTGGCCAGGCCCCACTCATCCCATGCTTAGGCTCCGTGTTTACCACATGTACCACATGGCAGAAAACAGAGGCGCTATCCAGCCCTATATGTTCAACCCCGAGTCGGACCCAGAGCAAGATGAACACAACACTTCATGAGTGACTTGCCTTTGCCTGTAGCCACAGCGCTCAGCATCTTATGTGTGCTCGTAAAACCAGCAGACAAAAATAGCAAATCTTCAACTAATCTAGTAGGTGGGGGCTCGACAGACGAGAGGTGGTTCTATGCAATTTTTCTTCTCCTGACGTCAGGATATGGGAGCCGTCCAAACGGTTCATAGAAGCATATGATTCCTGACACCAAAATCTATCAATTGACTCTCAGAAAACAGACGGATGTTTTTTTATCGGAGTGTTTATAGGAGCAATAGAGACCCAAATGGAAATACAAAAGAATTCAAAAAGTGAATTTTTGCATAATATGTCCCCTTTACATATTTTTTATACTTCTACAGCAAAAATGTGTGCAATTAATCTAGATTAATCACAGAGCTTGTAATTAATTAAATTAGATGATTCTGAGAAACGCTTCCTACTCTTCCTGAAAATCATTCAGCTATCTTGATTACAGTCTGATCATGACAGCATGTGCCTCACCAGGACACTGCGAGGACAGCCGTTGAGCTGGGGCACCTGGGCAGTGAGGCAGGTTAATGGACCAAGAGCACACAATATGGAGTCTAGAAGAACAGAAAGACTGCCAGACACCGCCACCATTCCCTGCAGAGAGAAAGGAAAAAGACTTAGCTTGTGAAGACATTACACAAGGAGATTATTGAGGTTTTAGTTTCAGCATGTGGAAGAGGACAGTGAAATCATGAATCGACTTCCCCTGACAACATCCACCCCACACATAAAAAACTAAATGCTTTTTTATGAATTTGCAAAAAGGATGTACAATATTGAAATTATATTAGTATAATTATCATATATTAGTATCAGCGCTGAACAGATATTTAGATATGACTGATATTTCATAACATTTATTGAATTGAATAACACTGACTTGATACAACGGCATCTTTTAAAGGGATGTTGATGTATTGAAAGCAGTAAAAAAAAAAAAAACAAGGTAGCATAAGGATCTAACTTTAACAACGGCCAAATTGTGATTGTTAGATGACTGGACCTGAGCATCTCCAAAACAGCAGGTCTTGTGGAGTGTTTCCTTATGTGGCAATGGGGCAAACTGTGGCCTGGTGGTTAGGGAGTTGCCCCTGTGATCGCTACCGCCCCCACACACTGCTTCGCGGGCGCCCTAGCAGCAGCTCTCTGCTTCACTTGGTGAAAGGGTTAAAAAGGATTTCACATTGTTCACACTGTGTGCTGTGCTGTGGTGTGGTGTGTTCACACATGACTAAAAAGGGTCACTTTGATTTAGTCCCAAAAGTGGTCCAATGAGGGACAAACTAATGACCACCCCAAGCTCTTTGATGCACGTGGGGAGCAAAGGCTAGTCCATCTGAGCTGATCCCACAGAAGTTCTGTAGCACAAAATTCTGGAAAAAAAATTACTACCAGATAAAGCATCTCTGGAATGTGCTGGACAAACTAGTCTGGACCACGCAGGCCCCACATCAAAACTTAGGGGATTTAAATGATCTGCAGCGACCATCTTTAGACCAAGTTCTTGGCTCTATGCCTCAGGTAAGCGCTATTTTGTCATTATGAGGGGGACCTACACAATATTAGGCAGGTGATTTTATTTTATGGCTTTGTCTATTATTTATGGCTTTTCAATATTAGATAGATAACTCACAAATCACATGACTACTGGATGGAAATCAGCAGAATAAAACCCAACAAATAAAACCCAACAAATAAAAGCCTACAAAGTTCTGTCTGTCAAATATCGTGTGCACTGTACAGACAAAATATGAGCTTAATATCAGTACTTGATGAGGTAAATGGAGATAAGCACATTTGCCTAGTTACAGAAAACACCTCGCTGGAGTTAAATCTATTGTATACACAAGCCCTGTGCAAATATTATAAACTTCCCACATCACTGTCAAACTTAATGTGGGTCTGACTATAAACCTCTTCATGTTAATTTATCAATAATGTAAAACAAGAGATATTCAAAGTTATATTCAGTTTTCCACTGCCCATCAAATGTCTGGGTTAACTCATTTTTTAAAGGAATTACCAACCAGTATTTTCAAAATGCCAAATAAATTATAAAATAATTCAGTTATCAGTTGTAGTTGTTGAACACATTCCTGTGGATCTGTTGCTGTTTTCCTCTATTCTATTACAATTATTATTTTTTGCTACTGTCACTCTTTAGGCATGTGATGTTGCTTTTTTTCTGGTAAACCATGCCCATACAAACCAAAAACAAAGAAGATATACTCACTATAAACACTTATAACATGTGGTGAAGCCTATTTTAAAATAAGGTGAGTGTAACTTAGCTTGGACTGTTGTTTAAAAGTACTGACCTCTGTCTCCTGAAGCCGGTGACCAATGAGCGAGAGAGACTCGCCCAGAAGCTGCAGGTGGGCAGCAGCATCAATGGGGTCCACCTCTGGCACCCGCACTGGAGACAATGCCATCCCCAGAGAAGAGCGACCTGCTGAGGTCAAACCTGATCCTAACCCTACAGTCTTTCCTGAAACTGAGGGAGAGAGAGAGCAGTTCTTAAACGCAGACCATGGGGTACTTCACAAAGCTAGATGTGTCATTCACAGTGTCTGTAGTTGTTTTTTAGTTTGGCCTTTTTACATACAATTGAAAGAAGTCTTGTCTTTTTGTCTGTTGTTTGAGATAACAGTATATTGTACAGTACAGTACAAGCTTGTCTCTTTGAGATTACTCAACCTCTCTAAATGGTTCGAGGCAAGTGTGTGATGATGTACACAGGCAGTTTGCACAATGATTCTTTTACATTACACAATGATCTACTTATATTACTTGTTAGCTACATCCGTCAGCTCCTCATTAAACTGAAAACTCACACATCAGACACTAATCGTGTCCTGACTGGGCGAAAATCTGTATAAATTTGATTTGTTACTAAATTATCTGTTTATTTAACCAGATGTGCAATAAGACAATAAGAATTGGACATTTCTTTTGGACATTTATTACAGTAAGCTTACTGAGGATTCTGCTGTCAATGCAGGTCAGTTCTGGACCCAATTTAAGACATAGTTTGACAAAAAATGAGAACACATGGAGAAACTACTTTTGCTTTTGTTGTCCAGCAAGGAGCTCTTCTGCTTCACTGTGGTGGCCTCAGCTTTATTCTGCTTATGTTGAAGATATTGAGCTTTCTGCTTCCACACCTGCACAGGGAGTCAAATGTTTCAGCACTACTGACACAAGGTATTCAATTCACACTGCGGAGGGAATAATAAAAGAGCAACAATAACAATCAACTATTATTACCCAAAGGATGATAGCAAAATACTGTTAGTGGATTCTCACCTGCTTTTCTTTTTCTGGCAGATGCTTCCAAATCTCTGCAAGCTTCTTGCTCAATTCCCCAAATACTACAGAACAAAATGTCAGAGTAATAGAATCAATCATGCAGCTCAAGTCAATGGAATGCAAGGTAATTTATCAGTGAATACATTCATATCCCATACTAAAAATACAGTTAGAACAAAACATCTCTGATCTTTCTAGCAACCTGTCATAAAGCCCCAAAGTGTGGCAAGAAGAAAAACAATGCGTTTGATTCAGTCAGTACTCACCCAGCCCAGGTTGTTCTGCACTTATATTGAGCCTGTACTCTTTACAGAACACCTGGTACGCTGTCACACTCTTCTTCTTTGGCTGAAAAAAATTATAGTAATAGTCAGCAACACAGACTCCCAATCTTGCCTCGCATTCAGGTTTAAGTTATTTTCTCTACTGCAGAAAGGACTTCTTAATTAGCTGATTTGATCAGAGATTGAAAAAATGAGATTGTTCATACATAAAAATAGTACAGAATAAATATGTAACCATTACTTGGGTTAGTGGGGAAACATTACAAGGTGTCTTAATGTGAACAAGGTGAAAGCATTTGAATATAACAATTTACTAGGGGTGTGACGAGATCTTGTTACACCGTGTCTAACACGAGCACTATGCAAAGATACAGAACTTCCACAGAACCGCCACAGAAACATATTCTTTGCTGTCTCCTTTGCCTCAAGGCAAACCTGTCCATCCTTGTGATCATTGTCCCAAATGGGTGTGTTTTCAATTGCAGGAGACATAGTTATCACCCAGAGGTCTCAGCTGCTCCAAGAAAACACAGATATGCTTTTTTCCAGAAATATGATCATATCTTAGGCTAGGCTGTGGAGTTGTCTCTCAGATACAGAGCTCTATATCATACTTGAAGAAAAATCTTCTGAGAGTTTACTACTTTGATTTATGGTTTGCACTTATTCTCACTTAATTGTTAATTATATTATTTTTATTTTTATGTTCAGTTAGAAGGTTGCACACAGCATAGTAATTAATAATTAAAAGTAAACCTGCAGTGATCAGTTACATCATCTCAAAAAGCAGCTGCGTTGTTTACTTTCAGTCAAAAGAAAAGCTTTTCCCAGTCATGTATTTCATCGTTAAAGTTATCTGAAAAATCGTGTCAAAATCTCATCTCGTGAACCCAATATCATGTATCGTCTCGTTTGAATCTTGGATAAATGAACGCGCTTTGAACTCCATAGGCGTTTTTGTAGCGTTTTGTATCTGCGCTTGATTGGCGCTACACTGGCGTTCGTCTGACGCTGTTTAACGCCAGCCTGCAGCCCAATGTGTAGTTTTGTGTATTCACCTGTGGGGGCAGTAATTATTCTTTCCAGATTGTTTATGTGTTGGGATTTGTAGTTTTATATTTTCCTTCAAAACTTGATTTGTCGCAGTTCAATTGAATCATGGGACCTATTCGGTCCTCCAGAACGTCAACGGAACACCATGTAAATGCAGTACCGGCGTTTTCTTCACGTTTGTCAGGATTTAGGCAGAACTTGACGCAAAGAAAACGTCGCATGCAGCGTTTTTTTGACGCCACCCGAACACGCAGCCGACCGAGCGCCGGGGCTGAACACCCGTGTGAACGCTGTGATTTACTCCAGTGAGCAGAAAATCGGTTGGTGCTCAGTCTGCGCTCACCTGGCGCCCCGAACGCCAGAAAAACGCCTGATTCAGACGCCCGTGTGAACGAGGCCTTACACAATCCACTCCGTACCCCACATCAGCGCAGACATTGTCTGAATGTTGCCACTTTAGTTTTACATCGGAGTTAAGAGCTTTGTGTAGCTAACAAGTAGCACAAACCACCAATTGGTATTACTATTCTGTCATGTTTTTGCTGCTTACTAAGTGGCCACTGTCAACAAGAACCAATTCTTAATGCCTGCTTGGTTAAATAAACACTGTGATGATTTAAATGTCCCACTGAATCTCAATCTTAGCTGGAGGGGAGCATCACCTTATCCTTGTCATGCCTGTCCCTGTCCTTCTCCTCTTTCTTTTTCTTTTTCTCTGTTATGTGGTCACTGCTTTGATGATGATGATGATGATGATGAGAATGGACTGCAGATGTCATGGTGTACATCCCTCCAGAGGTGCTGTGATTAGATGAGCTGTGGGAATGGGAGTGGCTTCTGGACGGGTCCCCTACAGAAACAGGAGACGAAAAACAGGACCTTCAATTCAATAACATTTAACTGAAGAGGCACATTTTTTCACCCTAAGAATGGTGTAGCTTAAAATGGAAGGGCAGAGAAGCTTTAACTTCTGGTACGCTCACCTGAAAATCCTTTCTTTCCTGCACTTCCTCCTTTGCTGTGCTTCTTCTCTTTCGAGCTTTTGTCCTTGTCTCTGTCTTTCTCTTTTTCCTTTTTCTTTTTGCTCTTCTTGCTCTTTTTCTTCTTTTTGGAAATGTGTGTGTAGGAGTCATCAATGACTAGTTCACCAGCCTCTAGCTCTCCTCCTGAAGATGAACTCTCACCTCTCAGACCTCCAACAGACCCACCAAAGTGCCCTAAAAGACAATGCAAATGCTTTTTCATACATTAAAGAAAACGAAGATGTGAACATTTCCCTCATACCCTTAAGAGACATGCTGGCAAAAAATAATCTAAATGTACACTATATACCCCATGTACCCTTTATCCCAAAACAAGCAGCTCATCCAAAAAATGTTTGATGTTTGCTTCTTTGGTTTTGCACAGGAGCTATGAAGCAAAAGTAGCTAAAAACACTGGAAATGACTAGTCACACAAATTGTGACACCTCTCAGCACAAATCACTTCCAGCTCTTTATTTCGGTGTTGAATATTTGTCAGTGTAGTTTAGGACACCGTATGACTTACTGTGAACTATAAAATTGAAAGAAAAAAACATTCCAGTGTCCAAACCACAAGAGGTTTAGTAGGTGCGAAGATACAATGACAAATAAATCACAAACACAGAAGAAAATACAGAACAAAAAAAAGTCATGAATACAGAAGAATCTGATCCAAAACCAGTCTTACGTATGACTGCTTTGTGAATAGTGGCCCTGGTGTTGTCTGATATAGCTGCCAAATCTACAGCCACAAGTGTTCCCCTGACTTAATGAAGAGCTCAACAACCACTTTTGGAAGAAAACTGTGTAAAAAGAAAATTGTGTAAACTACTGTTTCGTGCTGCACTAAAGATAATTCGGAGGGATGTGCCCAACCTTCCACTTCCACTTCTTTCCCCACCACAGGCAGTGGCTCTCGGCTGTGCTGCTTCTTTTTCGGCAGCTTCGACGACGTCATCCGGTCCTTTTCTTTCTCCTTCTTCATCCCTGCTTTTTTCACACTGGAGGACGAGTGATGTCCTGTGTTCCCCGAGGTGGATGTAGAGTGCGGAGGGAAGGGGAACCCCTCGTTCCCTCCTCCCTCATTTCTTTCTTTGGGCGAAAGGATGAGCTTCATCTTCAGCCCCTCAGCCTCTCGCAGCGTGAGCGGCTCACCTCTACCCGTGCCGCCATGGAAGAGAGATGACTTGGAGGACGAGGATGATGAGGAAGACGAGTGTTTCTTGGGCAACAAGGAAGACGAGCCAGGGGGTCGGGAGTGGGAGTGGGAGAAGGATGAGTGGCTGGTTTTGGAGCTGCCTTCACGCTTGCGGTCTTTAGGGGAGGAATGAGAGGAGAGGGGAGGGTAGGCAGGTTTTTTGTGCAGATGGGGGCTGGGATCTGAGCCTGTGGCCATAGGGGAGGTGATGGCCTGGAGAAGGCCCATAGCAGTGTCTGTAGAGTGGGGTGGTTGAGAGGAGGATGAGGAGGGTGAGGGCGAATGGTCCAAAGACTTGCGCTTCTTCTTATGGGGAGGAGGACCTGAGCTGTGGTGGTCTGGAGAAAGATGGAATGCACAGATTTTAACTCCTTTAACCCTTAATCTCCTTATTATTATTCAGCCATTCCAAACCACATGTCGGTGCTATTTATTCAAACATTTAAGGGTGTACTAAATTAACTTGAGCTGGAAGTACTGCAACTTATTAGCTAAAGAGACAAATTACTACATTCCGAGCTATTATTGGAAGGGTGGCTGCTTTTCAAGAGTGATTTGGGATTAAGCATCTTTCACCATGGCAGAAGATTTTTTCACATTTATTTCAGTTCTCCAATATTTGGCTGAATGTAATAAAGCTCCAAAATGTGTTACAACATTGTGCTGGACTCTTTCTTCGAAATATCAGTCTCTCTTTCTCAACAATGCAATCACTCAGAAATACTTTTCACACCTACCTCTGTAGTAGTGGTCATCAGAGTGCTTCTTCTTCTTCTTGTGTGAATCTCCCGCCATTGAAAACAGTTCAGAGTCCTAATCATTGGCAGACAAAACAAGATTGAATAGAATCATACGGAAATCATACCCTTCATTTGTAAGCTTTTTTTTTTACTCAATAACTGACCACAGCCATACCTACACTATGACAGTAGATGCCAAATGGAATTGGGGCAGAAAGTCAAGATCCCATCATGACCCCTCTATTCCAAATGCCATATCTACATAGGTAACATAACATCAAGTTGCTTGTAATTATGAAATACCCAAAGAGATGATGACTATGCCATTGTACTGTAGCTAACACAAAGCAGGAATTCGTAGCTTTGTTCCCATATTTAACTACTCCAGCTCTGCGTTAGCAGACAACTAGACATAGTCACCAAACCACTTGTCACAAAGTACCATGAAAGAAGGGCAACTTGATGTTTGTGTTACCGTGTCTACCTCCCTGCTGTTACCTTGGGCTGTTTCTTGGAGGTTTTGCGCACCTGCGCGGCGATTTCCTCCTCCTCTCTTAACAAATCTTTATACGAACGCTTCTTCTCCCTCTGACTGCGCCCTGCCACCAGGCCCATCTCTCCCTCCATAGCTGACATATCTAAGAGGAGGAAAGAGATATTAAGCCTGGTTTGCAGTCCATAACTGTAAGGCCATGTCTAATAATCGCCTGATAATGCTCACCCATCACTCCTTTCTTTACCTCATCAAAAGCCATGGTGGCCCATCACTTAATGACTGGGTTTTATCAATCAGCTTCTTTTACTGACAACCCTATTGCACAGAAGAGCACTGTTAGCATCTTCTTTCAGGCATATCTACCAGCCATAACATTACAACCACCTGTCTAAAATTGTGTAAGTCCTCCTTGTGCCACCAAAACAGCTCTGATCCTTTAAGGCATGGACTCCACAGCACATCTGACATTGGCCTGTGGTATCTGGCACCAAGATGTTAGGTAATAACCACTGCAGACAGGGAACACCCTACAAGACCTGCTGCTTTGGAGATCCTCTGATTCAGTCATCTAGCCATCACAATTTGGCCCTTACGAAAGTCACTCAGATCCTGACACTTGCCCATTTTGTCCTGCTTCTATTTAATCAACTTCAAGAACGGACGTTTCACTTGCTGCCTAAAATAATCCACCCATTGACTGGTGTCACTCTAATGAGATGTTATTCACTTCACTTTCCAGTGGTTTTAATGATGTGGCAGATTTGAGGACTTCTTGTCCTTTCAAGCCTCACTTACTAGCAGGTACTGCAGACTCAATATAGGGAGCAAATATATGCTCCCAAACTAAAAGAGAGTCAATATTAAAGTCCTTAACTGCAGCTTCAGCAACAGCAAGGAGCAGCAAGAAGTTGGAGAAAAAGTTGACACTTGTTTTGACAAGTAACTTACTGTCAAAGTTTTTAAAGTCCAGCGGCATTGTATGTTGAATAAATAAGCTAGTCTAACTGATCTAAGGCTGCTTGAAGAGATGAGAGACCAAGGGGGTGCTGTCAGAGCGGGTTGTGTGTCAGGTGGACATGGAGAGGACAGAGCTGGAGAGACAGTGTGCTAATGTTTCCGCTCTCCTGGAGCTGTGAAGAACCACTAACCCTGCTGTTTGCGTATAGGCACGGAGAAACAGTTCGTGGCAAAATTACGGAGAGAGCAGAAGCCCTGTCGTTAATTGAGTGGACATTTCCCGCCTACTTTCGAAAAGACACACAAACACACCCCCTTCGCGCCATCGGGGTCCAGCTCGCTCTCGTGTGGGTCCAAGTCCGAGGAAGGGTGACCCTGAGCCGGCCGGCGCGGCCACGACAGCCCGCGGCTTCACTCAGAGCAGGCCGCTACAGAGCTGCTTTTAAATAAACGAGCACTTTCTTGTGCGCCTCGCCTCTTTCCTGCTGCATCCCCAACGCAAAGGGAGCTGGAGAATTTTTTAGGATACGCAAAAACGGGTAAAATGTCGAAATAAATGATAAAATTACCTTCACCGATGCCTCGGTTTAAGCACAGACGGCCGCCATCTTTGATTTCAGTCAACAACAAAGCGTGGAAGAGAGAGGAGGGTCCAGAGAGAAACAGCTCCTCTCATTAAAAACCTCAGTCAAACCAGAACACTTTCTGGCCTTTTCTGGCTCTACAGCATCTATTAACCTTTTCCATTCTATACATTTTACCTCATTATATAATATATAAACCATTTATAGGCAGCTGGTGGTTAGGGAGTTGCCCCTGTGATCAGAAGGTTGTGGGTTTGAATCCCAGGACTGTTTACTGAGATACCAGCGAGCAACCTTGGGGAATGGGTTAAATGCAGAGAGGAATTTCGTGCTGTTCACATATGATAAATGGCACTTTACACTTCTTTAAGACATTTTTATTCTGGAATTGTCTGGTACAGGTTCAAGCACCCACATCCAAAAAGAATGGCTTATGGTGAACAGTGATGGCTGAAAAACAGACCAAACATGCAATTCAGAAACAGAAAGGCATAAAAAGTATTTTTTTTTTAATCCAAGGGACAACATGGGTGAGAAGGCAATTTAAACTCTTTGTATACAGAAAAAAACTAATTATACAGCATATGGTCACACATAAATAAATATCTCAGGTATTTATCGTCCAGCCACCGTTCAGCTTCTTGTAAGCATTCAGTTTTCAGCCCACGTGCAACCTTCTCTATCTGTCTCCCATATTTTGCATCTGTATGCTCAGGGATGTGAAGCTGGCCAGCAAGTCAGTGACCTCGTCCACCTGTGAATTGTACACACACAGTAACATTAAAAGTTTAAAGTCCCTCACAAAGCGACAGCACTAAGTGGTCTGAAGACTTCCACTGTAACACAGTTATGTATTAGTAAAGATCAGTGATGACTGACAGTGGCAGACCCAAACGATGAAGAGAAACGAAAATAACAAATGCAGACAGCTGTTCGACTACGACCGCTGCTTCTCCATGGCTGTAATGTCAAAACCAATGCCATAACTAGTTTATAATAAAGTTATCAAAAATCATTTTCATTTTAAATTAGAATAAAATAATTTAGAATAGAATAGCTTTGTCACTGCAATACACAGGAATGTACAGTGTAACGACATAAGATTTGCAGCTCTGTAGATACTTCTATCTTTTAAGCATACATAGAAAAAAACAAAGGACAAAAAGTGTGACAAGTGGAGAATGTATCAGCTGTACCAAAATACACTGGTATTTAAGGAGACAGAATAAACAAATGACTAAGAACTAGCAGGATGTGATAAATAAATAGATACATAACTAGAACAAACAGTATGGGTATAAATACCAGCAAGTCAGTATCAAGACTAAATCATTAAGACGCAGTAAACAGCACTGAATGGTATTGCTCTAAATGACATTCATACTGCTATGTAGTTGCTTTTTAGTTTAAGGGCAGGGGGGTAGGAGTTTTTTGTCCAGGTTTGAAGCATCCACTGCTCTGGGGAAAAAACAGCTTTTCAATCTAGTTGTGCACGTGTGGAGAGCTCTGAAACGTCCACCTGATACGGCATGGCATAGGTGTCTGGAAGTTTGAAGAAAGTGCAGGAAGTTTTAATTTTGCTGTCTCATTACATTAAAATTGAGAATCTATTTGCTCTTCAAGAGCTATGAGGCTGTATGACACTGACAATAACTTTCTTTGATCATTTGCTGAAATTCTCTAATAGACAGCCATGTTGTGGCTTTACTCACCCTACAAATGCAAGAGCCCAGTTACCATTGTCATGGCAAAAAGGGAAATCTGAATGTGAAAGCAATACACCCCAGGGAGTAAAACCATGACTGCATGGAATTCAGCACACAGCCTCACAGAGGTGAGGGAGTTAAGTAGAGCATGAGCATATGAAGACTCATGTAGTGGTCAGTTAAATTGGGTATATGGATATACATTGCTGCAGCTACCGGTGTGGATGTTTGTATTTATGACCGTATGTGGCATAACGGTCACTGTGTAACAAGCTACTGTGTAACTGAAGACGATGTCCTCGTACATGCAAACATGTCGGATTCTGCTATCATTGTCGAAAGATTTTTCTGCCTCCATACCTGTAGACCCCACCTGATTGTATGCATGTGGATCTGTGTGTGGCCTTTCTAACTCATGTTACCTGTTCTTTAGTGCGAGTCTGTTGTAGTTGAGTAGAAATGTGCTCCAGTTTCTCTCGCTCTTCATTTTGGCCCATAACATTTAGGTACTCCCGCAGCATCTGAATGATCTGTGGACAGGCACATAGCAGCATTTAAGCAAAAGTGAAGGCAGCTGCAGAAAAAAGAAACTATGTAATCATAAAATTCTAGAAATATACCATTTCAATTTATTTTGCCTCATATGCCTCTGTGGGGCATGGAATATACATCTATAATGGATTCCATCTTATTACCATTTTAACAGCATTATGCTGTTGGCTGCCTTTATACTATAAATGTCTATTTAAAGGGCTGCCCTAGTTACTAGACCACAAATGCACTTTTAAAAAGCTGGTAATCTGTCTCTCGGGCTATCTGGCTGCAATTTCACAGTTGATGAAGCATGAATGTTAGCCATCCTCTCAATGCCCTATTTAAGCCTATGAGAGCTGGGTTTTTACCCTGTAGCCACATCCAAAAACTGGAAAACTGTACTACCTCTAAAACTATGCAAATCACACAAGAAAATGTACCAGATTATTGCACAAGCCTTTAGTAATCAAAATTAATTATGAACAATTCTGAAAGTTATGCAACAAATTGCATTCACTTTTATATTCTGTGTCTACAGTATAGAGGCTACATTTTTTTCCCTGTTTGTTTTGAGGTCAAAAACTGACAAAAACCTGGTTAGAAGTGTAAATACAAATGTCTAAGTTCCAATTCCAATGTCCAATGTCTCCGTTGGTTTCAAAGAATGAAAAATAACTGTCAACAAATTACAGTATACTTTTGTTGTTGCCTGTGAAGACTTTCTTCAAAAGCGTATGGATATTTGCAGTCCTATATTATTTTTATTGTTAAGGAATTCAGACTGGGTGGGTATGGTACAGCAAACATGCTGGTCTTGGTCTTATAATCTGGTACAGATTGGTTGATGTATGAAAGCAATACCACTGGCATAAAAGAACCAAAGACAAATTTAACTGTTGTCTGCTCTCATAATTGCCTTAGTATGTGCAAAAGACAAATTTACGATTCTGTTTTGACATGTGTATGTTTTATCACATCTCCATGAGCTCCAAGTTGGTAATTACAGAACAGATAACTTAATGGATCAGAAAGTTTTGTGGATGTTTTCAGTTATATGTCATAAAATCCACCCAATCAGCAGTGACTCTTGATACATGACTTTTTTTCTTTCTTTTCTCTCTTTTTTTTTTTTAAACATACTTTGGTTTGATGTTAAATGTAAATGTGACCAATAAGTCTAACCAAGACTAAAATACAACAATGTATAATTTTCTGTTTGTCGGGACGAAGGGAACTACAAATTCAACATACACTTTGAAAGTAGTATAGTACTACTAGTAAGTGCCGTTACAATTTAGTAAATGGAAGCAAAGTTATGACTTCAGGTTCACCAGTGATCTTGAAGCAATCTTTGTATTGATTTATTAACCTGTGTTACTTCTCCTCGCAAGGTCTCCAAGCTACGTGATTCACCCTCTTGTAAGATGTTGAGCTTTGAGCGGGCAAGGTGTAGAGGAGTCCTTCCTGCACGGTCCAGTGCATCTACACGGGCACCTAAAAATAAATTTATGAAAAGTTGTGAAAACAGGTGGATACAACTTAATTTTCACTCAGTTAATTTCAAAATATTTCTAATCCATTCATATCTTACCCCCTCTCAGTAAGGTGGTGATCACAGGCACATGGTTGGTACAGGCAGCTGTTTAGGGAAAACCAGCATCAATTCAACTTTCTACCTCCACATATTACTGACAAGGTATATACCAGCATTTTTAACCTAAATCTATCGACCACATATTTATCATATGATCATCATATGACCATCTCATATAATTTTAACATAACACAATAGAGAACCCGCTGGCTGCCCAGGTGGCCACCAGCTTCCATTATAAGCTCAGAGTCAACTAGTTTTATAATCCGTTAACAATAACAATACACGAAAGTGTGCTGAGAGGAAAACTTTGGGGGTAAATGACCTCATGCAACAGATACGGCAGACAGAGATTAGGTTGAAAATCGCTGGGATATTCTTTTTACAACATGTAAAACTAGTTGTAAATTTAAAATCATCCAGTATATGTGGATCAGAAGTTAATTGTGGGCACAGAAAAAAAATAAATATACACCTCTGCCATTATAATGACAGGATTCTCTTACCAAGATGCAGTGGAGTGTTCCCTAGACTGTCTCTCTGGTTTGGGTCAGCGCCACAGCTTAGCAAGAGCTTAACTTGATTTTTAGAAAACAAGCAGGATAGAAGACAGACAGGAATAACATTAACATTGTAGAAAATGTGGTGGCTGAGGCTGCAACAATTTTACTATACTGCAATGCTCCCTCTAATAAAGTGTTATTGGACTGGAAATATCACTAGCCTTGTCTATCCTCTAGAGCTACTACCTGCTTCAGTAGGACTACAAGCTGAAGAAAAGTCCATGTGCTGTTCTGATGGATCTACATTGCATAAAATAGCATGAATGAAAGGATGAGCAATGATATGCATCATTATCATGATAGCTTGATGCATTACTTCACAATATGCTTTTCTGAGCATATTATGGACATCATCAGTACTTCAAAAACACCAACTGCATGTTTCTTTACACAGAGAGCATATTACGCCTGTTTAAGAGATTAGGGCAGTGCACAATGTGAAATATTACATTTAGATTATTGTATTCACAGTACTTTTCTTTAAAGGTGGTATATTCAGTATCAAAGAAAAAGTAATCACATCCTCAAGTATTGTTTACATATTGTTTACATGTAGATTGTTTACAATGTCTACATGCCTGTTGCATCTCATAGTATTTAGAAAGCATGCTGCTCAGAGCAAGTGGCAAAAAAGACATTGGCACACATTGGAAGAAAAGCATGTGCAGTTAATGTTTCAGGTCTAATGTTTTGGCAGCCTAAAGAACGGTGGATTAAAAAAAAAGGAGTACTGTGCAAAAGTAAACAGACAACAGTCAGTCTTGCCATTGCCATAGCAGTGTTCCTTTCCGTTTGCTGAGAAGATGAAAAGGAATTGTTAGCAGGCAGGTTAAGTTTACTGAACTGCTCAGAAAAAGTATATGTATATATAGTAGGGGAAACACTGCACTGGTTAAAGACATTCAAATGCAGACTCTCTGTAAGGCTTACCAATGCTTTCGTTGCCATTGCAGGAGGAAAAGTGTAAGGCTGTTCTTCCCTTGTCATCTGCAGCACAGGGGTCGATACCATCTTGCAGAAGTCTACGAACTAGAAAGAAACTTCTGTCAAACTTTTATTTACTTCATTTTTAAGAAAGATCTCTTCACATGCCTTCCGAAACCACTTACCTGTGTCAATATCATTGCTGTTGGCTGCTTCTCTTAGCCTCTTCACAGCTGAAAAGACAATAATGTGGGGTTAAAGGAAACAGAACAACAACGCAGTCACACATCACTGATAACTGAAACATACTTTGCATATTTAACAGTAATCCCGTGAAAAGAGGCTTAGTTACTGCTTCCAGCTCGACAAAGCTGTGTTTCACTTCTGCATTTACTTATAACCAGACTAATAGTTAGCAAAGTAGACTTTCAAATGCTTTCAAACATTAACGCAGGTGCACACAATATAAGTCTTGTTTCTTTCTTTCAGAAAAAGCAGGCCATGAGTCTACAGCCTACCGTGAGGTATTTCGCCCTTCAGGCACAGTTAATATGCCTGGCAGACAAAAAGTACATGACCCTGTATCTCAACACATGCACACTCAGTGTCTTTTCAGTCTTTCTGACAATACAGGACAGGAGGCATCAAGCTCCAGTCTCTTTTCATCTAACAAGCTAAAGTAAGTTGATCCGTAGGCCACATTCTCTTCTGACCAATTTGAAAACCTGTAGCATGCTGCAGATAAAGTAGAGTGGCCCCTTATAAGGTACCTTGCTCAAGAGTACCTCAGGGGTGCCACTGGCAGTCCTGGGATTTAAACCTCGGACGTTCTGATCGCAGGGGCAACTCCCGAACCACTAGGACACCAGAAGGATAAATTGCTTGTCAGAAGTGGGATTTTAACCCATGTCCCCAGTGGAGCAACGTGAACAGAGTTCAGGCCATCCTGACACTTGTGCTGGGGCCATCCCAATCGCCTCTGTATCGTTAAATAAGTGTGAAGCGTCCAACTGTCATACATGAACACACCACAGCAAGGCACAAGGTGTGAACAATGTGAAATTCTTTCTTTTAAACCTTCACCAAGTGAAGCAGCGGGTCTGGGAGCAGTGATTGTCCCTTGCTCAAGGGTACCTCAGCGGTTCTACTGGCAGTCCTGGGATTCGATCCCATGACTTTCTGATCGCAGGGGCAGGTCCCCTAACCACTAGACCACGGCACATGTGCTACCGTAGCAAGCGCACAAAATGTCTTACCATAAAGGTCTTTTCCTAGGGGTCCCATACCCCGGAGCCTCCCGTGCCTTCTTGTACGAGTCGAAGTCATTTTCCCCGGCTTGCTGCCAGCTCCCACGTCCGCCTGCAGCAGAGCGTCGGGAGTCCAGAGTGCATGAAGGTAGCGGAGGCTCTTCTCCGTGGTCTGGCTGCTCTTGTGGAGCCTCAGGGCGCTCAGAGTGTTCAAGCCGGAGAAGCCGAACCCAAACCCGCCCGGCGCTGCCACGTCCATCCGCCCACTTTCTTCCCCCTTCTCGGGGTCTTTTACTGTGTATTCGCCCTCGGAGCTGGACCGCTCGTCGTCAGAAGCTGCTGCTGTTGCTGCTGTAGCAGCAGCAGCAGCAGCAACAGGGCTCCACCCGTCCATTCTGCCCAGCTCCTTCACCAGAAAACAGCAGCTCGTCCCTGCATCACCCTGCTAGCAAGCAGGACCTCAAACCCTGCTGCATCAATATACCCCCAGCACCCACAGATTCTGCCCTACTCCCACGTTCAGGGGGCTGTATTACTTCTTACATTGTCAATTGAAGAACACCACCACCACCTCCCCCCCTGGGTTTCAGTATGATAATATCGACCCGTGACTTGCTAATGTGCCACAGAGCCAAAATGTCGTCTCCTTTATGTTAGTGCTCCACTCCAACAACAAACACGCTGATTGCGTTGAAGTCGGGCCCACGCAACCAATCAAATCTGCCCTTGGTGTTCTTTTAACCAATCAGAAACGTCGAATATTGGCATTCATTGAATATAAGTATTAATTAAACAGTTATGCGAAACTTAGCTTTTGGTCTTGCATCTTTTTTAAGCACATTTTTAAAAAGTCGTGTGTGCACTTACTCATTGCACGGGTTTTAAATGGGCTTTCCAGTCTCAAAAAAAAAAAAAAAGCACAAAAAGAGTAAAATAAGATAAAGTGGCCTTATAGTCATATGTGAACACACCACAGCACATAAATAAACAGAGTAAAATTCTTTTTCTGCAATTAACCAATTAAAAATGTTCTCATCACACTGTTTATGCGTAATGTATTTGTTGTAGTGTTTTGTAGCGCGGTATTGCATGTCTCCATTTTATCGGCTTTACAGAATTTAGTTTTATATAAATTATTTTGCGTATTTAGACTGTCTACATGTGTACAATGTTTGGTATCCATCAACATTCTCTCACTACATTACCCACCATGCATTGTGCAACACTGGGAATCCCCAGAGCTGAAAAACTATGATGTCATATTCAGATTCTTAGCATAAACTGTCAGGTTTCCTTCTACCATTTGGTGAATTTTAGTACACCTAATAAAAAAAATTGAGGTGGTGTTATATAAATATTTATTTATTAAACTATAGAAGTCTCAGGTCCAGTTCTGTTGCTGATCAGATATGAAGTCGTTTCATTATGAGACAGGCTAGATTCAAACTGATGTTAAACATAAACACCAGAAAATTTTAAATAACTGACTTTACTTTAAATATGCTCACTGTCCCAAAAGTGAAGGACTGGCTCCACTGCATCATGAATGACAGCATCTGCAACGAATTTCACTTAATACTCAAATACATTTGTGGACCCTAAGCATGGTCTGTTGCAGTACACAGCAAGTACAAAAAATAAATAAAGTAACCCACAGCAAACCCAAACCCAATATATACATATTAAGAGTAACTTTGCTTCTATAAAAATCTAAAAAAGTAGAGTGTAGAAATGATCTTTGATTAAATAAATCGAAATAGAAATCACATAGAATTTGATCTTTGGTTTGTTTAGGTAACTTCAGAGGTCAAAGTTGATTGCTGAAGTGACTGCAGCACTAGCATGTCCCGGGTATTCAGAAAATGTCCTGTCGTCAGCAAAAGTAACCGAGCCTTGATGGCCTGGCATAAGTCCAGCTTCCCGGGCATGCTGCCACAGGTGCTTATTACCCACAAAGCCCTCTTTGTTCAGGTAGCCTTGACGACAGAAGAGGGGCGGCTTGCGATTAGTGAGGGAAAGTTGGAAACATGTTTCTGAAAGAGGAAAAGTCAGATGGAAGAGATAAACATTAAAATAAACAGATACTTGAACAGTAAGGGACAAGATACAATGACAGTCAATTTTGGCCTTTATTTTACCATCTTAGTTATCAGTAATATTTCCTTTTATGTCTTAATTTTTTAACTAACTTGTGCAGGACTTGGTTTACTTGCTTTTAAAATTATTGTATATAATATAATATCATCAAATACTTTCATTACAATGTGTATGGCAGAGGACGCATGACACACACACGTCCCACTCCCTAATTCCCTTTTCACTAAATCAAGCAACTAAGGACAATGATTGAGAGGTAAATCACTTGGAGTTGTCAGTTCAATTATATAGGGACAACAAACTGCATACTATCTGACCACATTTTGACTGAAACACCCCCTTACTAGTGTACACACCTGCATAAAAGGCTCTGAGGTCAGTCTGAAGGCAGTGCTCAAGAAAGCGTCTGAGCGGCTGGCTGTGAGAGATAGGCTGGTCCCACTCGGTCAGGAAGTCCTCGACCATGTGATGAACAGCCTCAGGACGTGGCAGTATCCAGCCAACTGGTCGCTGCCTCATATCTTTCTCTGTGGAAGGATGGATTAACAGTTGCTTTGTGAGGTATTAACACAAGGCAGTACATCAGATAGTATTACACAGAAGTTAATTGTCATCCTTGATGCAGCACATTATTTTACAAACATAAAAATCTTTAAAAATTTGTCAGCACAATAT
The DNA here is from genome assembly GCA_037974405.1 of Brachyalestes nurse. NCBI lineage: Eukaryota > Metazoa > Chordata > Actinopteri > Characiformes > Alestidae > Brachyalestes > Brachyalestes nurse. Next base: position 11,636,740 of record JBBPCY010000028.1, on the reverse strand, counting down.
TATCTACCCTATACCAATGTGCTTTGACCATATCTACGATTACAGATTGGCCTTGATTATTATTTGTTACACTTCTGCTCTCTAACCTGTTGGCAATGCACGGTAGTAGTAGATGACTGGGTGGAGGAAGTTGGACTTCCAAGCTTTGGTCCACTCTGACTCAGCTCGACCTGGCCCAAGTGTGTCAGTGCTGTTCAGTCCATACTGCATAACCATAACCAGGAGACCATGCTCAGAGACATGCCGGCCAGACAGAGCAGAGAAATGAGGCAGAGCCTGCACAGGAAACTCCTCCAGATACTCGCAGTGAGAGCTGAGATACAGAAATTACAGAAATTATTTGAAGTGATGGGTTTACAGGTGGATGCATTACTAGCAAGAAAAAAAATCATCCCTTACCCATGCAATAGTATTATGTCCCCCAAAACCCCAAACATTTGGTATGGTCCAGAGGCTTCGTTCACTCTCTTCAAAAGCCAAGAGAGTAGTTGAGTGCTGGAGAGTCTGATCGCTGGCCAAGCACTGTTATGGTAGCGTTGCTCCAGGACCTTATGCACAGCACGCACTACAATATCAAACACATAAGAGTTATGAAAGCAGCACTATCCACACTGAATCCAACGAATACATGGCAAATATTCTTACTGCCAGGCTTATGGTCAGAAACAGGTTATAGCCAGCAACATTTGTCTGCTAGCAACATGATCCCCATGTCCCCATGGTTTGTCACAGAGGCATGAAGAAATAGTGCATCCAAGAGTCATTATAGTGCTGAGCAATATAAATCAAATACTACAATATTCTCTGAATATAAAGTGGTATCACAGCATGGCGTGATACTTAAGTTAGGATTAATAAAGCCAACAAAACAGTTAGTATAAAAATACTAACGGCTATGGCCATTATTAACTGAAATGTGTTCTGTTAAATATGACTCAGTGCACATTTACCAGTTTAACATTAGGCAAGCAAAGCTAACCTGTGTAGCGGAATCCATGAACGAACCCTCCGGCTGACTTGCGGTAGTCTCTGGAATGGGCAGCTGTTCCCAAGATAAACAGGTTGGGGCTTCCCCTGCCCTCATACCATGCGGTCACTGCTGGAAGACGACCACGGGCACAACTGCTGTGCAGCAGATGGGCTGAGCTGCAAGACCAAGAAGCAAACATTACACTGCCCATCAAAAAGCTAGTCCTCTTTTGAATTTGATATTTTCTTGTTGTTTGTTTTTAAATCAAGGAAGTAAAAATCCTGACGAGCTCTTTTAATATTATACAACAACCTACTGCTTAGGGTATTATATGCAACGTGGTCATTAAATGGTCCATGTTATTAAATGTCATTCATGTTCATTTAAGTTTCCATATCCTATACTCTTACATTACCATTTTTCAACCTGTCTTCATCATTTATAATTACAAATGCTGTTTTTAATACTGTGCCTTTAAGACCTATATAGGTAAATGAGCCCTGTTGTGACTTGTGTAGCATTCCTGAGGCTCAACGTGTGCATATATGGAAATACATTGGTTTTCTTGACACAAAATCAGCATATTCAAAAATAAAAAGTTTTGGCAGCTTAATTTCCACGTGTGAGCCGTGTGAACTGAAGAGTGAATGGTATGTTTTCAAGCTACATTAAACTCTAAAATAAAAAAAACAAATTAGGTTCTTCAAGGTATCTTTTTGTGAGCTATGCATTATTTCTATTTTTGTTGAAGCACATACTCAATTTTTATCCCCAAGACAGAACTGTTACAAACACCGTCACAAATATTTACACTTATGTTTTTCTAAAAATACACCTGCTCAGCCATAACCATTTTAGCAATTAATTCTCGTGTATTTTACCACCAAATATTTGCCAGGCAGCATGAACAATATTTGTGTGAAATGATCAAAAATAAATGAAACACATTTCATTCATATACCCAGCAACCTAATACACCTAGGGTTAGCATGGGCACGCCGCTCTGTGGTTATGCAGCCCTATACACAGGAAGCTGTGACGCACATTTATATCTCAGCCAGTATCTCGTTTTTCAGCAATTTGTGCTGTCCTAGCTGTTCTGGGGGATCAAACCAGACGGTCTAGCCTTCTTATAAGGGACTCTCATAATGGCCAAATTGTAACCGGTCACTGGTTTTAATGTTATGGCTGATTTGCGTATAAAAGACCCTTATTACAGTACTTAAAGGAATTTCAAGAGTAAGCTGTTAAAAACATGTTCATACCTATCAAATATGGAGAAGTTGAAGCGGAATCCAAGGCAGCGAACCACACGGTCATACGGCTGTCGTAACGAGAAGTTGTCATCATGGTACCCAGGAAGATTTTCAGCAGTAATGTTAGAACTCTTGATGTTGGCACGGCCGTCCAAAAGTTCAGAAAGTGTAAGGTAAAACTGTTCTTTAATCACAGAAGACTTTCTGGTCTTCTTTTTTTCAACTCTCCTTTTCCCAACATCTCTTGCCTTACGCACAATTGCAATGTCCTCCAGTCTTCCCTCCACTAAGCCATCCAGTGACTTTAGCTGGTATGTGTCTAACAGCTCATTATTCACTGCCCTGTAAGATAGATAGGTAAAATGATAACGTAGGGACACACAGCTACAAAGTATTTGAACACAAAGTGATGGAAAGAAATGTAGAAACAAAAGTAACAATTAGCCATAAGACAAATTACAGCCTAATTTATGTAGGACTACTTTCTGGCTATTAGGCCTGCTGGATGGTGGACATACAGTGCCTTGCAAAAGTATTCAACCCGCCCCCCGTGGCATTTTTCATGTGTTGTTGCCTCACAACCCGGAATTAAAATGGATTGTTTGAGAGTTTACACTGTTTCACTTACAGAACATTTGAAGATGTATTCTTTTTTATTGTGAACAACAAATAAGACAAAATAACAGAAAACTTCAGTGTGCATAACTGTTCACCCCGCCTAAAGTCAGTACTTTGTAGAGCCACTTTTTGCAGCAATTACAGCCGCAAGTCTCTTTGGATAAGTTTCTATGAGCTTGCCACATCTTGCCACTGGGATTTTTGCCCATTCCTCAAGGCAAAACAGCAATCTGACCACAGATTCTCAATTGGATTGATGTCTGGACTTTGACTAGGCCATTTCCCCTTAAATCACTCGAGTGTTGCTTTAGCAGTATGCTTCAGGTCATTGTTCTGCTAGAAGGAGAACCACCATCCCAGTCTCAAATCACAGGTACACTGACAAGTATTGCTCAAGAATATCCTTGTACTTAGCACCATCCATTTTTCCCTCGACTCAGACCAGTTTCCCAGTCCCTGCTGCTGAAAAACATCCCCACAGCATGATGCTGCCACCACCATG
>JBBPCY010000028.1:11612496-11633294 GCA_037974405.1 Brachyalestes nurse | reverse complement strand
CACACACACACACACACACACACACACACACACACACACACACACACACACATATATATATATATATATATATATATGGCTTCTTTTTGGTTGGAATAAAAACCTGCACCCACAGCGGAGAGGTTTGGGCACCTCTGCTATAGATATTTTTTTTTAGATTTTTTAAAAAGATCTTTCTGCAAGTCTGCAAATAGTCATAAACAGTTATCATTTTTTATTACATAGGTAGTCGTTGCTGTTATAAATCCTGTTGAGATTACTTATCGTGAATTTAACAGGGATAGTAAATTCTGTTTGCTGCATAAAAACACCATATTCATTATGAACCATATGCTAACACTGAGCATGGGATTTATCTTCACAGTGATCTGTCAGAGCAGATTAAAGAGGTGACCAAAGACAGCCATGTGCGTGCTGAAAACACCCAGCTGATGCTGAACTACCAGAAAGGACAGATCACTCTGCCACAGTATAAGGTATTACTACTGAGCAATAATGGGAATCGGTTGTCCTTTTAAGATGCAGACTTATGCTATTCACCAGAAAAAAATGAAACAATGCTAGAGGTATTTCCAGTAGCCCACTTCTTTTACTGAGGAAACTTGCTTATTAGGATAATAGTTAACACTTCATAAAATGACTAGTCTCTGTTCCCACAGTCAGCTCTGCCATCAGAAACAGCATAACTGTTTAACAACTGACCTCAGATAAACTTTTGTTCCACTTCCTTTCCAAAGAAAGAATTCAGTTCTCTAAACCTGCAAGCTCAGCTCTCAAGCCTCTCTCTCTCTCTCTCTCTCTCTCTCTCTGTATGCAGCTCCTTCTGTGTTCTCTGTATGAGATCTACCGAGCACTGGAGGATGAGCTGGACAAGAACTCAGGCCACCCAGCAGTGGAGCCTATCTATTTTCCCCAGGAGCTGGCCAGAGTGGAGTCCCTCGAGAGAGACCTTGAGTTTTTCTTTGGCCCTCAGTGGAGGAAAAGAGTTACAGTACCTGCTGCAACAGTCAGATACACCGAGAGACTAAGAGAGGTACAGCGGATCACGCAGTACAGCACATTAGAGACATCATTTAAATTTTGAATTACAGGAAAATTCGCATTGGAAGGATTTTCTCCTTGATCCATAACCTGATCTGCTACAATGAAAGAAATACACAGGAATGGCTATAGAAAATGCTGGCAAAACAAGTCGATTTGAGATGATTTAACTTAACTAATTGATGACATGTTAGTTGTTTAAATCTCAGAGCACTCGTGCAAAACTGAAACAGCATACTTTGGCCACCAAACATTAACGAAGTACTGTGAATTTGACCAGGAGCACATAGCTGAGGCTATTACACATAGAAAACAAGTCCTGGACAGCCTTGTGCCTAGATTAATTCCTGTGTAAAAGGTCTGTTTTAGGAGTGCTATGTGAATGTAGTTTCAGAGTGAGTGCATTGTGGTTTGTGGTGCAGCTTTTTTAGGGAATCCACCCCAATCACTCTGAATAAGGATATGAAAGTGCCATGTACGTTCATGTGATTTACAGTGTGGACTCTTCTGTCTTTGAATCAGATTGGCAGGGATAATCCAAACCTCCTGGTGGCTCATGCTTACACCCGTTACCTTGGTGACCTGTCGGGGGGTCAGGTTCTGGGGAAGATTACTCAGAAGGCCATGGGATTCAGTGGCAATGAGGGCGTGGCCTTCTTCTCCTTCCCTGGAGTGACGAGTCCTCACCGTTTTAAGCAGCTGTACAGGAGCCGGATGAACAGCATTGAGCTGACGGAGGAGGAGCGCAAGAAGGTCCTGAATGAAGCAGTCGGGGCTTTCGAGTTCAATATCGAAGTAAGTTGAGTAAGACAGCGGAGATCAGTTCTCAGAATATAAGTTATTGATCCCAGAGGAAAGTGCTTATTTTACGACTCCACAGACACACAGAGTACAATATACAATATAACTATATACACAAAAGCAGGATGTAAATACTAAATATAAGTAATATTATATACAGTATATATATATATATATATATATATATATATATAATACTATAGATTAGTAAAACTATAGATACTATAGACAATACTATAAATACTGCAGTAGATTCATTTCAGTTTAAATTCAGTTCATCATTTTGAGTTTAAATACTGCTATAGGTTAAATACTAATTAATACAGTACTGTGCAAAAGGCACCTATGCAAATTTTTTAAAGCCATTTTTCTCAGCACGCGTCTTTCGTTAGAATAAAGGCAAACAACAAAGCAGTAAAAAAGTATCAAGATGTGTTTTGTTTGTAGAACAAAAAAAAGTTGATATTTTGTGAGCTGGTAATGAGAAGGGTTGGGTTCCAGATTTCTCCTCGCTGCCTTCAGGGATTGTATGGATTTGTGAAATTCAAACCAGGTTTCTGATGGGAAGTTATACTGAACTTCCATAAGGAACACATTGATATACTGTACATAAATTTCATTATTTACTGTAAAATGTTATTTGGATTTTATTTTGTATATTTAGTAATAGCAATGTGAAAAACACCTCATCTAAACTATTTTAAATACTTTTACAAGTGCTGAAGACTTTGCACAGGAAAATCTGCAGTCATGATGTTGTCCAAACTAGGCCTAATCTGGGAAACCGTCCCTGTATTATTACCCTAGAATGCTTTAGTGATTGGTGTAGTGTATTGTGACTGTATGCCTGGGCAAACATGCTACACTACACAATTGCCTACATCAGTAATGTAATTCAATTAAGTCATTCTGGATATGAGCAACTGCAAAATGCACGTTATAGTAAACTGTAGTCAACAATAGTGCAAGACACTACAATAGAATATACTATAGTATACTCTAACTACAGTACTACCTGAAATCACCATAGTACATTTACTATGCTATAATAAACACTGCAGTAAATTATATCTGAAACAACAAAAAAGTTAATTACTTTCCGAAGTTGGTCCCTTCCTCAGGACTATCAACCTTGCTACAGTACGTCTGAGGACATAGTTTAGAAGGCTGTAGTTTATGACTGAAAAACCTTAAACATCTCTTTAACAGGTGTTTGATGATCTGCAAAGAACACTGAGCATAACAGAAGAGGCTTCAGGTAAGCAATACAATCACTGCCTCTCAGAAGCAACTACAATTCAAGTGTACATTTTATGTATGTCTACGTTTTCCCCAAGATGAAACTGACCGATATGCTTTTATTGGTTTAGGTGACAGTGGAAAAGGAAAGGCACCATTACTAGGCTTTACCAGAGCTGCAGCTGCTCAGTTCACATTAGGAGTGTGCGCTGCATTGGTGACCGTTGGCATGGGAGTTTATGCCCTTTGAAAAGCAGACTATAGATCTGAAATGGTTTGGGCATACTGATGTTACTCCTAAAGCATTTTGATTCGAGAATTATAAAATGCAAGATAATTAAGTTCCTCTATGCATTGATTTTTTACATTCTACAAGTTGTGAATCATTGCAGTTTGTCTACTGTAACTTTTATCCAATGTTTTTGAATCACCTATATACCTATGCACTTCATGTGAAAGGCCATGAACTGTAAATACATATTTATATAAATAAAAATTATTTTCAAATGTATTTGTGGTGATTTGGGACAATGTGTATTTGGTAGGGGGCAGATATTGCACTGCACTGCAAGTGAGACATTACATTTCCACAATGCTTTATTATCTTTTGATTCACACAAAATCCATCCCATAACAAGAAAAATGAACCTCCATTCAGATAATTCAGGCCACACAAGCATGGATTCCTACACCGTTTTTGTTATTGCTGATGCATGTAAAAGCTAAAGCAAATACCACAATCCATAGACTTGGATTGTATATGATACAAAATGATTTAGCGGTTTGATAAGAAGAAAGTGCACATAACTGATACCATCTACACTATTTACAACTTGACAATGCAATTGTCAATGTGCACAGAAATCGGCCAAGTATGTTTCAGAGAGATTTATTTTTAAGTGATGCAGACACACATGCATTGAAACACGCATCCACCATCTACTTGACTCTGTAGAGCACCTTCCTCTGCATGCGATGCTGCAGCTCTCCTCTCCTCAGCATCAGATGAAGAACCTTATGGATCGCGTGCTCAGGATACTTCTGCATAGAGACAAGACATAAGAAGGGTTAGAGTGACATTAACGCTACTCATGTCAAATATATATATATATATCTGGTAGGAAATATTTGCTACAACCTAGAGTGTATTATAAAGCTATGGGGAGGATGCAGAGGGTCTGCCTACATATAATAAAAATGAAAGCCATTGGCTAAGCTGCAATATGGGGAAAACCAACTGACCACCTGTTTCTAAAAACATATGCTGAAAGTATGCATATTTTCACCTGTTTGGTGAAATCCTGTATGATGCTGTGCTCGGACACTTGAGATCCGATAGCGAAGCGTCTCTTTAGCTGCTTCTCAATGCGGGAGATCATCTCCTGATCCTCCTGAGTGGTGAAACCCTCCACACCTGAAAACACAGCATTCCATAAAGTTAAATGAAATTTAGTTAGTAAAATCATCTTTTTACTTAGTCATCAACATTAAACTAATTCCTTTTTGTTTAATTTCATTATTGTTGTTACAGCTTTTCACACCTTTAATTAAGCCCAAGTAAAATAAGTATGCAAAAAAGTATTTTGTCCTTTAATTACACCAAAATGTTGGAGCTAAAAAGGAACTTGGTGCATCCAACATAAGAAATTAAGTTTGTTGAGCACCGTTTATGTACTTATGTAAGCAAGTTTGTCTTTTTTTGTCACCATCACCAAAACACTTCAGGATACTCTACACGCCACTTTATACTGCATGGACAGAATTCTTGGTTTTAGTATGGAATTACATATTTTCAAAAACACTACATAAAACCCCCATACACGGACACACCTGAGAGGCTGCCAGACAGTGCAGCATCCAGCGTAGACACTTGGAAAAGTCGAAGCGCCTCATCAACCTCCTCTTCTCCCGCTATAGCTTGCAGTTTCATCTTAGCCAGGGACTCCGCAATTCGAACAACTGCCTCCAACTGCCTGCAAGAGGAGACAGCAGACAGTAATTAACACCAGTCCTCAAAAAACACATGGGGCTCAAAATCCACTACTGACTAGACATTTCAAACGAGGGGCACTAGGAAACACCTTCAGTTATTATCCTAATTATAATAATTATACAAATACTTTTCTGTTAAATGTTTAGTGTCAAGAACGACAGCTCCTGTGTACGACCAAGATTCATTATCCTGCTTGCTTTATTACCTGACTGTGATTGGAATAGAGGCTCGACGGTCACTCTCCCTTTCGTGCTCCCTCGCACCACTCCTCATTACCACATAACGGTTCTTCAGCTTCTCCGCTGCAGCCGCAGACAGCCGAGGGCCGCATTTCCTGTAGGAAATTGTTCATTGTTACTCAATCTTGTTCCAGACAATTGTCAACTGAGGTTAAGAAAAAGTAAGTTATAGCAGGCTACTTAAAACTTTTGTGAAAGTGACCATTTTGTCATACAGGAACACACCACAGCACACAGTGCAAGTCAGCAGGCAGCCAGAAACAGCACCCAGTGAGCTGTATGTGGTGACAGTAGCACTAGCAGTCCTGGGATTCGTACCCACAACCTTCAGATTGCAGGGGCAACTTCCTAACCAGATGCCCCATGTGCCTTCATCTTGTGAACAGTTATAAGCAACCTGAAACTATAAGGAGAATTTTCAAGTAGTATAAAACAGGGAAGTATAAAACACTTACGCTCTGCAATAGGCAATGTATTTCTTCAGTGTGGCCAGAGGAATCTCCCCCTCTACACCCTCAGTCTGGGTCTGGGCACTCAGATGCACATTCATCACATGGCGAGCCAGTGTCTATAAACAAACATTGTTTAACAAGACTACTACATACAAAAAAATTACAATTGAAATTAGAGTTTTGAATGGTTTGTTGTACTGCCGCTGCAGTGCAGTGTGCAACGGTCATTATCTTCACACACCATGTCCCTCTGCTGGTCGTGCTGATCCTTGATGATGAAGATCATGTCAAAACGGGACAAGATTGTGGGCATGAAGTCAATGTTGTCCTCTCCCTTTGTGTCATCCCAGCGGCCAAACACAGAGTTGGCAGCGGCGAGCACAGAACAGCGAGAGTTCAGAGTGGTGGTAATGCCAGCCTGCACACAAAGGAAATAGGTTAATAACGATTTCTCCATTAGTTTCAGGACAGAAAGACAGTTACAGAATGCTCTAAAGGACTGGGTCTGTAACAGGACTGGATCTCTGTACCTTGGCAATAGAGATGGTCTGCTGTTCCATAGCTTCATGGATGGCTACTCGGTCATCCTCTCTCATCTAAAGAGAAAACACACTACTTCAAAAACCTTGGCTTCTTATACGCTACTTTACTGGAGACATAGTTCACAGCATTAAATCAAGAAATAACCCCAAATTTAGCCATTTACCCAAGACATGCTACTTTAGTTTTTAACAGGATCTACAACGAAAAGGTAGCTTGCCAGAAACAGAACTTTCATCCATCAGGTGAGCACTGTGCAAAATGCAATTCTAAACCAAAGTTCCCTCAAACTGTATAGATGTGCACAGGTTGACACTAAAGGATGCACTTTTTGAAATAAATAACCAACAGTAAACTTACTATAAATGTCTATTTCTTATGAGAGTCACAGCTGTAAAACTGAATTTAGTCAAAGTATTTCACCTTATCAAATTCGTCAATGCAGACCACACCACCGTCTGCCAGCACCATGGCCCCTCCCTCCATTATGAAACCACGAGTGTTGGGGTCTCTGAGCACCGAAGCTGTGAGACCAGCAGCACTGCTGCCCTTGCCTGAGGTATACACCTGAGAAAGAACAATCTTATGTCAGTGAATGAAAAGTAAGAGTTTAGTAGTATCTTTATATAAACAGAAACTACAGACAAGAAGCAACTATTAGAAGAGCTCGCCGTAACAAACATTTAGAAGTGATTTCTAGCCAGGGCTTACCCCAATTGGAGAACATCTCTCCACAAACTTTAGAAGTTGAGACTTGGCTGTTCCTGGATCTCCCAGCATCAGCAGATTAATATCACCTCTGCGAGTCAGACCATCTGGCAATCTAATAAACAAATACTTATGTTTAATGTAACTTGCCCATTAAATAAATATCACATTGTAAACCTGAGACAAAAACTTAATCAGGATACTAATCATTTCACCTCTTCCTGGATCCTCCAAACAAAAGGCTGGCAATAGCCTTTTTCAGATCATCACTTCCATAGATGGAGGGAGCTAGAGAGCGAGCAACAGACTCATAGACGGAGGGGGAAGCAGCCAGAGCCCTCAACTCCTCCTCTTCCTGAGGAGACACTGAGCCAGTAGCTCCCCGACCTGATGAAGCCAAATGTAGAACCAAAGATGAAAAAGGTCAAAGTGTAGGAAACTTATAAAAAATATAATTTTTTTAAAAAACTGTTAAAGGAAAAATATATATACCTGCCCCCTCTGTGTCCACTTGAATACCAACTACACGAAGGTAAGCAGAGCGGATGCCCACGCCAGCCCCTTTATCACGACCTTTGGCCTTGGCCTGGGCTACTTTCTTGATGGAATAAATGCCCATGATGGTCACTCTGTTCCCTGGCACTACACGATCACACAAGTACCTGAAAGACAAGCAAATAATTTATATTGTCATGTATTTTAGAAAGGTGGAATTAATTGCATGGACCGATTGGATTTAATGCATAAGTAAGTTTTGAAAGACTACAAGTGCTTTAGAGTAGATTCATAGAGGATAACTGACATTTTCCTGATAAGGTGGTCAATGCTTAAACTCAACTATTCAATTCTTTAACAAACATTTAACAAGTGAAGTTAAATGTCAACTAGCAGATTAGATTTATTGAACTCTAATGATTTTCACTAGTTTTATTTGCATAATGCATGCTGGTATTGAGAGAACGCTGAGCGCCGAAATGAGTTTTAAATGCTGTCAAAATAATGAAGCTAAATAATACAATGTGGCACTACAGAGTTAATTACTTGTTTGACAAGATGTGGTGCAAGTCGCAATAAAGACCGTGATGAACGTTTTGAGCTGTCTTTTTCCGTTAGAGATGCAAATTCTCAAAAATTACACGGTCTAGCTTACGAGCCTGTATTTCTAAAGTTTATTTAATCAAAATCAGCATTATCTCATCCCTTCCCCACACACAAATGTGCTTTCTGTTAAATAGAAACACTGATTGGTTTTCTTCTCATTTGACTGTTGTGTTTTCTGCACCATTCTCGACCAGTAGCTCGCAGCCCACAATTAGCTGATGCTCTTATCCAGAGCGTCTAGCATGCATACCTGTCGCAGTAAAGCTGCATGTGGCGGGGCATCTCTCCATGAGGCACAGCATCGGGGGACTCCTGCAGACGGAGGGTCTGGAAATCCACACAAACACAGCGGTCTGGAATGATGAAGTAGGGATCCACAGGACACTTCACACGGCCTGCCTGCTCACTGAGGGCAAGGAGAAGGAGAAACACTTACTATACCCACAGTATAGAACCATAAACCAGGCATTTATTTCCTTAAATATATGGGACTCACGTGTTGCACTTGCGGGGCAGAGCATAGCCCTGCAGTCCAGGTGGCAGAGGGATGTTACTGATGACAGCACGGCAGCCCCTGCACTGCAGACATACTCTGGTGGCCTTGGCTCTAACTGCTGAGGAAGAGATGATGATCCCAGGAATCTTCACCAAACGAGACACTTGCTCTGACTGTTAAAAGGGTCATAAAAAGAAACAAAATTTATATACTGACAAAATCAGATTTGAAGAGTGCTGGACGCTAGCACAAACTCACCTTCAGGCTACGAATAGAGGCAGGGTGGGCATCACTTTTCAGCATGACCTGGATGTCCTGCACAGTCTCTTCCCCTACAGGCCGTGGACGCGTGACCTCATCAGCTACCTCCTGTGCTGCCTCCTCCAGCTACCAAAACAGAACAGCTATTGTATGCACACTTCAGATAACACATACAAAAGCCCAAAAAAATGGTAGTTGCTACATTTAAAAAATGCTGAATAGATATTCTTGTATCTTTATGCTATACTATGTGTCACTCAAGAAAAGTAAATGTTCTTATACAGATTTATACTTTGCGTTTGTTGGTTTAGGTGGCTACCACACCACTAATTGGCTTTTTTAGATCTGCGAAACCCAGTGTACACTTACCAGAGGCAGGTTCTCTGTGGGCAGCTTATACAGGCAGTCTGACAGATCCTCATCAAAACTAGCCAAATCCTCCATCTCCACCTCCACCCAGTACTCTCCAAGCGTATAGTGCCTCTTGAGCTCATCTCTATTAAAAAAAGACAAAATATAGAAAGGTCACCAAGCAAAATAAAGTTAAATGCAATGTCATTAACGTTACTGGTGGTGTAATGGTCAGGTGTCCCAACACTTTTGGCCACGCAGTGTAGCTAAGCATTTTGAAGCTATTACTTGATTCTTTTGTCGCCGAATTAAATGCACAAGCTCTTGAGGCTAAGATTCAACTATGGAGAACATCTGGATTTCAGAAAAAAACATATATAACTAGAAAGTTAGCACCTTTCTCTCAGCATGCTAGACAACAAATAGAACCCGTAACCATAGCGTAAAATCAGACTCGTCTGCGCTTAACGTTACTTTACCTGTATTTGTAGGTGAATCCAGTGCGGTCTGTGCCGACTCGGAACTGCCTTAGAAACTCACGAAATCGCTTTTTTATCTGACTTCTCTTCAGAGCCCCTTCGTCGCCAACACCTTCTCCTCCACCAAAACTGTCGCTGTAGTATACTCCTGGGTCGTCAAATCCGGACATTTTATGTACTTTTAGCCGAGAGACACTTAAAATAAAAATATAGATAAAGTGGTCGTGACTTTATTTTAAAAAAAATGTCCTACTCTGTACGCACAAGACCTACTCAACTAATCCCCTTTCCACAAAATGCCTGCCACGCTACCAGTTTCGCGGCAAAACGCCGGGACTCCACCCATTACTGACATCCTCGCTTGCCCATTGGTTCGCCATTATGTATACGTCAATAAAAGGCGGTACTATAGGGGCGCTGTGGCGGGAAAACATTTAAGCTTTGGAGAAAAAAAACAACACAAAGGAGAAAGCAGAGTTGTTTAGGTCTTAAAATGACCAAATATCAAATTCTGTTGAATTGTACAAATTAAGAACTAGTTGTTATCAATATGTATGCACGAGCGGCTTCTTACAGGCAGGCCTAACCCCTACATATACTGTTAAATAATTGTATGCTTTTAAACACCATTTTTTGGTCTACAATCAATTATATTACATTCATCTGTAAAACACTATTATCCAAAGCCACTTGCAATACAAGGAAACACTCAAGTATCAGTGTGAGAACCAAATGAGAGTTCCAAGTGCTACAATCTTTATGTATTACAAGGAGATAAGACATCAGGAGAAGAGATACTCTGGACTGAAAAGATCTCTGAAAAGATGAGTCTTTAGGAGGTTTTTGAAGTTAAATAGGGATTCTGCTGCTCTGGTTGCCTTAGACAAATGAAATCAGTCTAAACTAGGTGTGTGTGTATAGGGATGACAGGGCCGGTCTGTCCTAGAGCTTTGTGAAATGGGTTTCCATGGCAACACAACATAAATCAAAGATCACTATGCACAGTAACAAAGCCTCAGCTGGAGGGCTATAAAGCATTCAACCACAGGGAGCAGTTTCATGTTTTCTGGAGGGATTGATCACATTTCACTTTCTGTATCTTGGAAATACAGTGAGAATACTACTTAATGGAATGCATAATAAAAAAAATGCATAATGCCAATAGCAAAGTTTGGCGGGGGGCAATACGTTTTTTAAGGGTTTCAGCTAGGCTCCTGCGTAGGGTAATGTCCACACAGACATTTGTAGACAGCATTTCACACATTGTAGCAATTGCTGGCTGATGCTTTCCTGTTCCAGTAAGGCTATGCCCTTGTGCACAAAGCACAAATAAAGATATGTTTAGAACTCCAGCAGCCTGCACAGAGCCCTGATCCCCACCCAACTAAAAAGCTTTGAGCTGAAATAGAATGTTGATTGCAAGCTTCCTGTCCAACATTAGTGCCTGTCCTCACAAAAGTTCTTAGGTCTGGATTTGCACAGACATACTTCATAGTACATAGTTTCAAGCTCCCGGCACAGCTGGGTTGTTATGGGTGAGTAAGAGCAGGCCAAAGTTGGGAACCACTGTACTGTATTATCAAATTCATAAAGACTAAATAAAAACAAATTCTCCAGCTAGTAAAACACAACAATGAAAAAGAAACTGGTAAACAAAACATAGATAAACAAAAGCATTTATTAGTACAAAGACAAAGGCGACAAAAGCACTTTGTTCTCTGTTCATAATTCAGTATGCTGAATTATGACTTATCAGGCGCTTTAGTGTTAAGCCTCAGTGTAACAGTCAATTTTCTGGAAGCTGCTCTTTCAAGTTGAATCTTTGAAAGGCCCTATTTTCTGAATCCTGAAGGTTACGAAATAACACCATGCTTTCGGCCAGTCTGTATAAAGGCTTCCACGGTACGGTCAATGTCTGAATCAGTGTGTGCTGCTGAGATCTGGACCCGGATACGGGCTTTTCCTTTGGGAACCACCGGGTAAGAGAATCCGATCACATACACTCCTGAAAAAGAGAGAGATAGAAAAAATGTCTTTACAAACTGAGATTCCGTGTATTCATTTCTCAAATCACACCATTATGTCTCATGCATTTCTTGCAATGTAAAAGTGCATTTCTTTTTATAGGTCCTAAAACATTTCTCACTGGGTTTAATGAAATTATTTGTTCAGATTTTCACATAAATTTACTACAATGAAATCGCTTAAAAGTAATAATAATGTGAAGTCTCACCCAGTTTAAGCATGTCGTCAGCCATGATCGAAGCCAAGCGAGCATCTCCCAGCATCACAGGGCAGATGGGGTGAGCAGTGCCTCCAATCGTGAACCCTGCCTGGGTCATGCTATTTCTAAACCTGATGCATCAAATGACAAAGACGTGTATTTATGTGAAGGCCTAATACCATGATTAGTCATTGAATCAAGTTGATTTTACATGAAATTCCAATTACTTTGAACTGGGGATGCATGATTTATACTTAGAACTGAAATCTGCAAGAAATCTTCAGAGCACTTTACTTTAAAGTATATAGTACGACAACTGCAGTTGCAAATTTTGAAAACATCTAAAATGTTAGGGTGGCAAGTTTGCAAAACTTGTATTGGACTAATACATCATTGACATTACTAAAGAATATACTGACATGAGGTAGGGCTGCGCAAGAAATCTGGGATCTCAATTTATTGATTAGCCAATTCTCAAGGGTAATGGCAACATTTAATTTAAGTATTTCAATTTTTCATACTTTCACCTCTTGAAAATTTGCCAATTGCTGACAGCTGTTGACTCAACATGAACACACAGTGTGAAGCTGAAATTTTGTTCAAAGTTCACAGGTCAAGTTGTTGGAAAGTTTTGGTTATGTATTGCCATTATGAAGATACAAACACCTGAGAGTCAAGTGTTAACCGCTGTGATTCAATCGCCATACTGTAACTCATGTTATATATAATCATAACGCTGTATCAAGAGCTAGCTATAAGTACACAGCCCTGTCCTTTATTTTGATCAAGTTATTTCTGAGAACTGAGACATTTAAATAAAGCAGCTTTCTGAATTTTAAAAAGAAAAACATTTGAATACATCCAGTATGGTGGAGAATATGGACGTCTTTCATTCTTATGTTGTAACATGACCTTGGAGGATTTGTATGGTCACAGACAAACATGGCTTGCTTATCTAGCACAAACACAAACCCTAGCCAGTGTAAGGGTGTAACTAAATTAACCCACTGCGGACCCCCCCTCTTTCCTTTACTCCTACCTCATGGTTTTAGCTGCCATGCTCTGTGCAATTTCATTGGACGCCAGGAGCAGTTCCACAGCACGAGTGGCAGAGCCCACCACCGGAGGCGGGAGAGAGTTGGAGAATAGATAAGGACGAGAGCGCTGCCTGAGTAGGTCGATTAAAGGTTTAGGTCCAACCGTATACCCACCTGAAAGAATAAAATTGAGAGTTAATATTAGGATTTAGAAATTAGCAATATACAGCATATTGTCACTGCTGGGACAAAGCCTCTAAGCCTCTAAGACAGTAACTTTAGATCAGAAGTAAAATTCCTCCTAAATTTGAAATAAAGTTAATGAAACAGTGATACCGAACCTTCCCCACAACTCTATAATTCTTAGCAAGTAGAGAATTTTCTGCATAATATGAAATGCAAGTATTTAAAAATTCACAAAAAATAAAACTGCAAAATGACAAAACATGAAGATACAAGGTTTTGTACCTTCAGCAACAACATCAAAAATTAATAGGGAACACCAAAATTAAACAGATGTCATGACTGGGCCGGCTCAATTACGCCATCAACTGAGTCTGTCGTCCGAGTACTAGGAGGCCCTGGGCACGGAGTAATGACGTAAGTTTGTGGTATGAATGGTTGTTAGGTGCCTAGGCAACCCAGGTTTAGTTAAGGATCACTGATAAGTTCTATGTGGGTTGCTGGGGACCTAATGACAAGTCCACCTGTGTCTAATTTAAGTGAAGTGAGTTGATAATTGTCTGCGTTGTGTGATTGGTTGTTCTGGAGTGTCCAAATGGTAAACACGAGAGATTTCAGTTTCTCTGTGTTCTAGAGCTTGAACACAGGCTCAAAAACTCTGACCTGCATACAATTTTTCATGAAGTGATATAATGACTAACCTGCTGCCCCTCCAAGGGCTTTTCCCAGAGTGGAGTTTATGATGTGCACTCTGTCCATCACCCCTAGAAGTTCATCAGTACCTCTAAATGAAAATACAGTAAAACATTCTTCTTTCAGTATCTGTATGTTAAACAGAATTTAGCTCTAAACAGAAGTTGACACACTTCTTTAAAAACTGCAATAAAGGCCACACTATTTTGCAATAACACTAAAGAAAACTATGAAAGAAAACTATATATTGACTTACTAGTGCAATGAGGTCAAGACAGTGTCACACCAGCAACTATCAAATTAAGTTACCTCATCTTATAATAAAACCTACAGTTAAGGAAAACAAGTATTCAATATATTTTGTTATTTAACGTGCCTCAATGGATATACTGACTAACAATGTACACACAATTTCTTTTGACCATATTCATGAGCATTAACAAAGTTACGGTTGCTAGAGTGAATGTATGTTATATTTACAAAGTAAAAAATGTTATTTGTGTGAATTTGCAGTGGATATATGTACTAGAAGTATATTAAATAATAAGTGTTTGAATACTTGTTTCTCCTGTTAGTAAGTTTCTGTGTGGGCCGAACACAAATGTTTTCTCTGACAGACTTGTATGACACACCACACTATTTCTACTCACCGACCACGAGAACCCAAGAAGCCTGTGGCGTGACACTCATCAATAAAGACCAAGGCTCCATACTGCTCAGCAAGGTCACAGATGCCCACCAGAGGGGCAACATCCCCGTCCATAGAAAATACACCATCTGTCACCACCAGCCTCAGACGAGATGACTGTGGATGGAAGATAAGGCAGATTTTAAGTTTTTGGTACGTAAGATACAACTGAAATGACCATTAGTTTGTTCACTCATTCTGCTGCCAGCACACAGAGACTGTGCATGAAAAATATATATTTTTTTTTCTTAGAGTAGCTACTATTTCCTGGACATATACTGAGAACCAGATGTAAACAGCTGGACACAGCAACATCCAATGAATCCACAAAAGTGATCACAAAAGGCTTAGGTTCCAACTTTTTCCAATTTTCCCACTGACAGTACACAGATGTGATTGTGTCGGCAACCAGTTTCTTCACAACAGCCTTATAAGACTGACAGTAAGGAAATCCTCTTACCATAAGTCAGTCAGCATGGCTCCAGGCTAGCTTAGGTCCACTTACATGCTGTTACCCAGAACACACAAAATTACATGTATCTACCTGAGACTCTTTCAGCTTTTCCTCCAAATCATTCATGTCCATGTGCTTGTAGCGGAATCGCTTGGCACGGCACAGTCTAATTCCATCAATGATTGAGGCATGGTTCAGTTCATCAGACAGCACAGCATCATCTGGTCCCAACAGAACCTGTGGCAACAACATTTTAACATGAAGAGGCCGTATTTGGCAGCAAATCATTGTTTACAGAACAGTTTAAATCACATGCATAATATACAATAACAAATATAGAACTGTAGGATTACCCGATCATATAGCTATTTTACGTAAAACATTAAAGGTCTGACATTATGGCAAGAGTGCTTTGAAAGCACAAATGTTGTGTTATAGTATAAACAGAACTAAAATGAACAAATACTGCCATTTTTAAATACATAAATCTTCACATGATTGAAATACCTCAAAGAGACCAGCATTAGCATCAAAGCAGCTGGCATACAGGATGCAGTCCTCTCTTTCATGGAACTGAGCAAGCTTCTGCTCTAGATTTTTGTGGAGGTCCTGAGAGAAAATGTGTATTATAACTACACACCACACAGAGATTATATGTATGATTATATTATATATATATACACATAGAGAGAGAGGCGAATAATTAAAATCGCCCACAAAATTGCAGACTCAGGATGTGTCATTACAGGGTATTATTGTGCATTGCAATGTTTTAGGATTATCTCTCATGTTACCTGTGTTCCACAAATGAACCTGACAGAACTCAGCCCAGCTCCATACTTCTGGAGTGCCTCTATTCCAGCCTGAATAACATCTGGATGACTGGACAGGCCCAGGTAGTTGTTGGCACAGAAGTTCAATATATCTAAAGTGTAGATATGCAAAAAAACCCACACCATAACAGTTAAAGAACCATAACTTACTACACTGGACTGGGCACTGTTTAGAAAATCAGTGTCATGAGAGTGCTGAGCTACTGCTTTGTTATGAGTGCCTTTGCAGTATTGCTGACACAAGAAGGGGAAGCAACAGGTTACAAAGAACCTGCAGCTTACAGGAAAATTGACTAAAGCTGGCTCACTTCCACAAACGCCAGAATTACACAACATGACAATTACTGGAATAAAACGTTGCATTTAACAACGTGTTTTTCAACGTGTTTTGTCAGTATTGTTAACCATAAAAGAACTCGGTAGAAAAAATGCTGGTTTAAACGTACCGGAAGAGATAGACACAGATAAACTGAGCTGGAAATAAATAGCTTAACTTCGACGGTGTAAACTTGACTTATCAGCAAATTTAGCGAGGAGTGCTGCAAACGTTAAACACTACTAAACACGCACATATACCTCTACAAGCTCCTACGAATATTATCTGAAAGAACGGCAGGACGTTATCTCTAAATATCTATGGGCAAAAGTATTGGGACACCCAACCATTACACCAAGAGGGACTGTAATGACTTTGCATTCACACACATTCTTTGGTAACCTCTTCGCAGCTCTAACAGCTTCCACTCGTTTCTGTGGGACATTTGTGCCCATTCGTTCTGAAGAGCACCAAGTTATTCCAAGTTATGTCTTTACTTAGTGCACTAGGAACGTGCTTAGTGCACTGGGGCACAATCATGATAGAATGGAAAAGGGCATTTCCCCAAACTGTGTCCACAAAGTATGCTGAAGCATTAAGACTTCCCTTCACTGGAAATAAGGGTCCACCAATTCAATGATTAAGAGGTGCGTCCCAATACTTTTGTCCATATAGTGTAAATCGCCAGGCTCACCTCCTCGACTGCCGTCCACGTTGATGTGAGCTCCTTGTTTGGAGGTGATCACTCTTTCGCCTTTCCAGGTTCCTGCAGCGCGGATGGTGTCCAGCTCGTTCTCCAGCACGGAGCGCGCCTGGGCGAGGGAGCCGTGCGGCCGACCGAAGAGCAGCCCGGGGGGCTGCAGGATTCTTAGAGAAAGATTCAGCCGACGAATTACTGACCGAAGTGGCATGGCGATTCTGCTGTCAACTCAAAACCGAGCACATCCAGCAGAAACGGGTGACGTTGACAGGGGAGGTGGGGGCTTGACCACGTGGGCTAACCAAATGGGCGTGATCAAATCCACCAATCAAGTACGCGCTCTGTGTGTGTGTGTGTGTGTGTGCGTGTGTGTGTGTGCGCGCGCGCGTGTGCGCGTGCGTGCGTGCGCAGATGCGTTGAAAGGACGATTCTAACTTTTTCCCCGAAAACTAAAAGAGCCGTTTGATTACGGAGTTAGTGCAAAGAACAGTTAAGGGGCATGGGGATGTGTATACATCCTTCTTGCCTCTAACTGTAAATATATCATCTGCTGCTATTTTCATCTGCTGTTATTTTATCCCAAGAATGTTAGTTTGTGGCTTGAGCAAAGTACCATCCCCACACACTGGTCAAAAACGTGAAACAGCGACACCCCAACCGCGGTGAAACTCTATTGGTAAGTCCCAACCGTGAAACGAGTGACTGCCTACTGTGATAGGGTAGTTCTCTTCTTCAAAATGACTGACATAAAACTGTGGCCAATCACCACCTCTGAAATAATTTTTCACTTCGTTCTGTTTTATGTACTGAGCACTGACCTTGAGTGTGAGACTCAAGCTTCATACATAAGACACGTAACATATTTTTTTGCTAGTATTTATTTTTATTTTATATTTTATGATTTGTCTATGAGTGTACAGAAGGAAGGGCATTAGCTTGTTAGCTTGACCGCTTGCTAGCGATCCCCACCACCACCCAACCAAGCTAGGCACTGGAAGCTGGTTAGCTACTTTTTTTCCTGTTACTCCCATAAACACTTGCTAACTCCTATGCGAGATGGATCCAGTCAACAATTTGAAACGTTACACACGCAATACCATGTGACAGGAGCGACTGCGAAACCTGGCTTTTCTTTCAATTGAAAAGAAACCCTTGGGAAAAAATCCCTGCTGGTATGTCAGAGTGATTAACAACTTCACCAAGAAGACCAGGAGGGTAGAATTAATTTATATGGTGAGAAAGAGGCTGGATATGTTTTCTTGGGATTTAGAAGTATTGTTAATTATGTACTGTTGAAATAAACATTACTATTATGTGTTTGTAAGATATGTACGATAAAATAGCCTACTTTTTATATTTTGTAGTGATTTAACACTAACTATAAGGAGACTGAGGGAAGAGCAGGAGAGAGAAGATACATCAGAATGCGAGGCAGCAAAAGCAGAACATGGAGGTGAAGTAGGTAGGGAGACCAGAGTTGGTTGTCACACTTTTTACTTATATTTAATTTCTGCCAAAACAGTGTAAAAATCCCTTTCTGTACACAGTTAATGCTTAATGTCTCAGGTACAAATGGATAGTCCTTGCTCTGGTAGAATCCATCCTCTTCAAAAGATATGGGCTGTCAAAGGCACCTTTCACAGATGTGACAACCAACCCCATAGCAGGGTAGGTTGTCACACCCTGTGAGGTTGGTTGTCCCTGTGTTATTCTAATGGGAAAAAAAATATATAGACATTTTAAAAAATTATAAAAATTTTCAATGAAATGTCAATCGAAACACATCTCGTATGTATAAAAACATCAAATAAGTTTTATTGGTTCCTTTTTAGACTCTCTAGATTTAAACATGTAAATACAAAATGCATACATGTAAAACACCACAAGGTATGAAAACTACATCTACTACTTCTACTATGAAATCTGAAGAAACTCAATTTCTCCTCAAACTGAAGTTCAAACAAGCGGCATAACTCACACAAAAATACAGAGCACAGGGGCAGCTATACTATATAATTCATAACACAGACCTAAAGAAAGGATGATTCTTAATCAACATTCCCCAATCATTATCCACCTCAGAATCACAATTCTGACAAATATAACCTGGCAGACCAGGAGTGCAGTCTTTGTGGACCCACCCCTTGCACATGATGCACTGCAGCATGCGTGATAACCAACTCCAGCTAATTACGAACATTTCTGTGTCAACGGTTTTGATCAGCGTATTTTAATGGCTGAGATATGATGACTGTGACAATCTACCCGTGTGACAACCAACCCCGCTCTCCCCTACTTAGGGCAAGAAAATCAAGCTGCCCAGGGTGTGCACGGCGAGGTGCTGAGTTTGTTTCGCGGTGTGCGCCTGGGATGAAGGGTAGTTCGTTTCACCAAAAATATTGACCAGGAGCCGCAACTGTGTGGCGATGAGTATAGTCACACATGTGACTATAATGTCTTATTATCTTTTTTTCTTTCTTGTTGCACGGAGCGTGCTAATGACACAAGAATTTCCCCTTGGATAAATAACTTTTTCTTATTTTATCTGATCTTATCTAATCTCAGTATATTTCCCATATTCATGCCTGGAAGAATTTGGTTAAATGATTTTAAGCATCCCTAAAATGGACACATAGATGGGGATTCAGCTTTATGGCTTGGACTTCGTGACTTGAGAGTTGGCTTTTCAAAAAGCAGGTGTGGTAACAGTCTGCTTTCTCTAAACAAAGTGCAGACAATTCACATTGCAACCTCATGTGAGATGAAATGAAGGAGACAAAATGTTTGAACAAGGTAACAAAATTCTGCACTTTACCTCATTCCACTAAAGAAGACAATCACAGCTTCTGCTGTACTAACATGATGGAGCACAATTCCCTGCCTTGTGGAGACAATCACTGACCCCAAAGTCTAAAACCTCTCATGGAAGCCCAAATGCTTTTCTACTAGAGAATGTATTCAATTGAAATTTTGGCCCAATTTCCTCAAGTATCAGGCCTCTCACAATGGGAGAAAGTGGCGACTCTCTGTTTACTGAAAACACAACAAAAATAATTTTAGTGTTATTTACAAGGGTCTTTAGTCATGGAGGCCTCATAACGTGCCCTCACAATGCAATGATACTTTTAGGCTAATAATCTTTAACAATCATTTCTCAGTACAGACAACCAGCACCCTTTGTGTGTGGAACAAAAACTAACAAAAGTGTTGCAAAATGATATTAACCATTAGAATCTCTAACTGTGTGTTTTCATTGTTTATTGTATATATTTTTACCTTTTGTTACAGTTTAGCTAACTAACATTAGCTAGCTTATGTTAGCTAGTTGATAGCACATCCTTTCCCATGTTGGAATTTAATTACAAATACATGAGACAATGGAAGACTAGCTGTTGTGAAGATGCATTTTGACATCAGTATACTGTATTGTCTCTCGTGTGGCTGTGGTGGTTTAGTTAATCAAGTTTTAGGGTTCAAGGTTACTTTTTTGTCATCAGCAGAGGTGTACACATACATAGTGTGATGAGATAGTGTTTAGCCATGAGCCACAGTGCAACATATAGCAAAATTCAACAAAAAATTGACAATAGAATAAATAGACAATAAAGCAATGTAACAGTATTATGTAAATGGGATGTAAACCTTCCAGAGTGACTAGTGTCATAGTATAATATTTCACAAGAAAGTGCAATATTGCACAACAAAGTGCAAGTTGAGACAGAAACAATACAATAAATAGACAAAACAACAAATGTAACATTATAGTGTGAATGGGGCATAAATCCAGAATTATTAATATTACACCTTAAGTATGATATGATAGTCAGTGTTCAGTACAGCAGGTGAACTATAGCCAGTGTTCAGCACAGCAGGTGAACTATAGTCAGTGTTCAGTACAGCAGGTGAACTATAGCCAGTGTTCAGTACAGCAGGTGAACTATAGTCAGTGTTCAGTACAGCAGGTGAACT
>JBBPCY010000028.1:11571295-11612396 GCA_037974405.1 Brachyalestes nurse | reverse complement strand
CAATTACACAGAAACTCCAATGCAGTTTTATCACAACCCAGCCAGCTTATAGACACTTTTAAGCCCAGTGTCATAACGTACATGTACTCACAGTGAATCAATTCAGCAAATTCAGCACGGAGTCCGTCCGTGCTTGTATGTTTGTAAACTTTGAAACCCTAAGACCCTCAGCTATTGGTTGAAGAAAAGAAATTGATGTGAAAATCATCCTATTACGACGAAAAACGTATGTTTCTGGGCGGGAACTGTATATGGGAAGGAGTGGAACTGGAACTGGAGGGGGTGTGTCACGATTCACCCTCGTCACACCGCGACACGGATTCATGGACCCAAGTGTCGCAATTTTGGTTTTGTATCGTATATCGTTACAGCCCTAGTAAATACTGTGAAGAGGTATAGCGGTATATCCACAGCAGTTTATTAAGTGTGTCAGTCATGAATAATCTTAACGTTTTTCACCACAGGTGCTGTCACTCATGTTTTACAGTCCCTCAGTGCAATGGTCTCTCGCTGCAGAGTCTTCAAGTGTTGTGGCTGGCGTGAGGCAGGTAGGCGCATTGGCACATTTCTATTTTACCACAGTGTTGCTAGTTGAAGTGGGCGATGCATGTACTCAAAGGCGTATGGTTATGTGATGTGTCTTGATGACTATAAATAATGACATTTCCCAGCCTTAGTATAGTATTATCATCAGTGTCTTGCCCTTAAATGAGCACAATGTGAATAGAGATTTTAATTGGGTAGTTGGAGGTAAGAAAAAGGGGGTGACTGTGACATTGGTCACTGTACTGTTCCAGTTGAATAGGGCTAATTATGCTGTATTTGTAATCAAAGATTCTGTTGACAGCACTGATTATGGTCAGGAAAGCATATGGTCACGTGACTTGATAACTAAAAATAATGACATTTCCATTAGCCTTAGTTCATAGCATTATCAGCAGTGTCTTGTACTTAAATGAATGTGAATAGATATTTTAATAGGGTTTTTAAAAAATCATTTATATACTGTATTTCTTTATTGTGCCTTTGTTCATGTGTTCGTTATTTACTCTACCTCCAATGTTTCAACAGTGGACAGTGGTGTGAAACTGTCTGTGGAAGAAACCTCTCCTAGCCAAGTGTCTGTACAGCCCCGGGGGGTTGTAGGTGGGGATATGCTTTTTCGCCACATTCCTTACCCTGTTCGACCAGTCCCAGTATATCCTTGGGCAGATACTCAGGCAAGTTTTATTATTGTTATATCCTTATCCGAGTGGTATTTGGTCATGTGGCAAATAACTATTCTTCTACAGTTTTTGCATTTAGTTGTGGCTATTTCACTCTACTTCTGGAGAGCCAAAGAAAAGTTTAAAGACTTCTGATTTATCCTTTACATAATCTTAGATATTTTAATCTAAAGTTTTTGGTTACTTCTTAAATAGTAAAGTGTTTGCCTAGGCTTGAATTTTTTAAAATCATATAATTACCTCCCAATAAGGAGACTTTGGAGGTCAACAGGTGTCAAACCATTATCATATCATGATGAGTTCTTAATGTGAGTCAGTGATCCAGAATAGCTGTATATCCTGTATGCTCCGTTGTTTGAACCAGAGCAATGTGATGTTAGGTCAGTGTCTAGTAAAGGGTGTGGTTTAAACACATCAAACTTTGGCAGAGTGAATTAAATCCCACATCTGACACACCAAGTCACCTGTTGGACACTGAATTTAGGTGTTTGAGTGTGTAAAATCAGTAGCAGCTGTAGGAAAACACCAGTATTGGAACTCTGGGCCAGTGCAATTTTTTTTCATTTACATATTTATTGATGCCAGTATATGCATTCATGAAATATCCACCTGAATTAGAACCACAGAGAAATGTAGCATTTATTTGTGAAGGGTTTAAAGGCAATAAAACACCCAGTTTTTATCAAACGTTCTGTTTTCCTGCAGACAGTACATAATCAGTCAAATTGAAGAATCTGTCCAATGCTGATCAAATTTTGCTGGTCTAAATAGAGCAAGCAAACACACTCAGGCTGGGCTTGGTAGCAATCTCTGATTACCAGCGACTTAGTCTAGCCTGTTGCATTTCCCCTTATTTTTTTCTTCTTGTGGTTAAAAACTGCACCTTACAAGAACTGCTTACAGACCGAATGGTTTCACCTTCCAAGAACTGTGGGTAATTAGTACACATTAGTGTGTATATATATATATATATACATACATACATACATACATACATACATACATACACACACGTATAGCATTGTAACATCGGCTTAAGATTACTTTAAGTAAAAAGAGTGTTATGTGGACCACAGGAGTCCTTCAAACATGATGAGCTGCAAACTGAGTGAGTGGTGTTGAATTGAGCTATGACTCATCTGTTGTTCTCCTTTAGATGGCTCCTTTGAAAAAACACGATTGCTATTAAATAAAAAGTCCCATGTAATTATATTGTAGGGCTGTTAAAAACTATTTGCGTTAATTTTTTTTCTATAACGCTTTAAAATAAATTGATCACGCGATTAATTAGAAAATTAAACGCCCCTCTGCATTGCAGTACCACACTATCAGTGAGGGCAGTATTACGCTGCACCAGCGACCAGCATACCAGGAGAAGAAGCCAGAGCGATGGAAGATAAAAACAAGCTGTTAAATGGACAATTTCGCTTTGTTACTACCACTTTTAAAAGTGGGAAAAACTGTTGGAGAATAAAAAAACAAATAAACAAACAAATAAAATTACTTCTTTGTAAAATTGATGACTTGGTGTGTTTTATTATATATTATATATTGGGTTGACTTAGAATTGCGATTAATCGCGATTAATATTTTTTCCAGGTTTGCGATTTAACTAGTTAATTTTAATTAATCGCTTTACAGCCCTATTATATTGTTAAATATGTTTTAATATACATTGATTTAGTAGTTGAACACAAGTGCATGGGACACGTATTATATTAAACATTTTCTGTTAATTATGTAGTCCACATTTTCATTTAAAGCTTTGATATTATGGTTTTTGGTTGAAGCAGATATCAGAACTCATTTCAAGCTGAATGTTTGTTCTTTCTCTTTTTCCTGATACAGGCAGATTGATCTCAGAGTATACGGATTATGTTTTCACTGCCTAAAAACAACAAACTTGAAGATGTCTTGACCATGTAGTCCTGCAGGATCCACATGATTTTCAGGATGCAAGTGAGGTCCTACATTACTTTGAACCAAATCATGTGTCATGTGACATTTTATCCTCTTTTTTTATCTGTGTAAATTCCTTCTTGTCTTTTTTTCCCCCTCTACTGTTGTCTAAGCATTTATGTAAAACTTCAATGTTAATCCACTTCAGGAAGCCACACTGGGAAGTTAGAATATGAATTATTTTATGGATTATATAACTTTTTAAATTTTTTAAATTATTGTATTATTTATGCATCCCTACGATCTAAAAACAGAAGCACAAACCAAAGTCTAAAAGGAAACAAATAATTTGAGAACCAGGTAAAATCATGAGATGATGGGAATTCTCAGTATGCAAATATTTATTACTTCAGTGCTTCTTGCACCACTCCTACATAAAGATTTTAGCACTTAGAACTCTACTCTGGTTCCAACACTGGAACTTGAGTTTCCTCGTATTGTACTTTGGCCAAAAGCATCTGCCAAATGAATGTAATGTAAAAATAATGTTAATAGAAATGTCTTGAAAGATATCTATATTACAGTGCCTTTTAAAAGCCATAATGTTCCATGACAGATTTTGGTTTGTGTTGACTTGAGTTGGTGCGGTTTGTCGTGGTTTATGCTACGATGAGTCCCTGAATAATGCAAGTTGATATGCCTACCCCCACTGCCACCCCCCAACCATGGAAACCTCCAGATATTCCTTCTGCACTGTACTCAGGTTAAACTTTTCTTTTATGTTCTGGTTCCCTGGAGGAACCTCAGCACTTAAAAATATATTTCTGCATTAATTTTTATATATAGAAATAAATTCTAACAAAGTTATAAGATTCTTGCACGTTGTCTCACAAGTTTGTATAAAATAGGAATTTACTTCACATTAGTTAATTGACTTGTTTGTGTGATTAAACAAATTGAGTTGACCCTAAGCAATGTGGCCCAAATGTAGCAAACTTGGTGCAGTAAGAATGCAGACGTAGTGCCTTTTACATTCCACAGAAAAGAATCACTGTTCTTTCTGAAAAGCTTGATAAATGTGGATTAAGAATTCAAATTAAAATTGTAAAATCATGCTTATCTTTTCTTTCTCTCCCTATCACTGCATTATGTTAGGTTCGTTTTTTTGTTTTTTTGTTTGTTTCTTTGACAGCATATGGCATAACATTTCTTACTGAATCAGTACTGTAATTCCCCACACTGTTTGTCATCCAACACACTTTAGGTCTGAGGCTATAATGCTACCATTTATAATGAATGCTGGAAGTCACCCAGATTTGTTTCGTAAATTGTTATTAAAATGAACTTGTGGTTTCCAGTCTCATGAGCTTTATGCCTCCTTAATGAACTTCTTACTGAACAGCTGGACGTGGTTTGATTTATTTTTATGGAAAAGATTTGGGTGACCAAACGAACAACCACTGTTTTGGTACATTAAGCCTCACAAAGGTAGACCTCAGGGGGAAAAATGAAGTGTGGGCCTTATTTGTTGTAATAATGTTATTTATTTGTCAGATGTTTATCACCCCACCCATTGTAAATATTTTCTATGTCATTGTCTGCTTCCATGTAAATAAAACTGACTATTTTTCACTTTAAATTGATCGTCTTGAATCCTTTCTACTGTCTGGTCTTCACCATGTTTGTGCTCAAATGTGTTCAAGTACTAAACATGGTGCCTTTAAGATTTCTGGTCTATGTTTATGGCTTTTAATGGATTGAATAATTTACTCCCATGAATTAAACTATGAAATTTTCCAAAGCAAACAATAATGAGCTTTCAGTGATCTGGGTCCATATTGCTCAAACTTCTCAGAGTACGAATGCAGACCAGTTTGTCCCACTGAGTAATATTCTACTGTGTATTCAGCAATAGCGAGTGAACACAGTAGCACACACACAAAGCTCCAGTTCCACATCACCTGTTTTACTCTCCAACAGATTTTCTTGTGGAGTATTGAATTGAGTCAGTACATTGTGTAAACTCTTTGCTGATGGTGTCTTACCTGTTTGAGCATGTAAAATCAGTGGCAGCTGTACGAAAACACCAGTGTGGGAACTCTGGGCCAGTGCAATTTTTTTTCATTTACATATTTATTGATACCAGTATATGCATTAATGAAATATCTACCTGAATTAGAACCACAGAGAAACGTAGCATTTATTTGTGGAGGGTTATCACTGCATGTATGTTTTTTGTTTTTTTTTAAGGGGGGGCAGGGGTTGTTCCATTGACGGCGTATGGCATAATATTTCTTACTGAATCAGTACTGTAATTCCCCACACAGTGTCAATCATCCAACACACCTTAGGTCTGAGGCTATAATGCTACCATAATAAATGCTGTAAGTCAGCCAGATTTGACACATTAAGTCTGCAAATTGGATACAGGGAAGATGGTCATCAGGTGTCCTAAACACATCTGCAAAAAAGTGCCTCCTTAATGAACAGCTGGATGTGGTTGATTTATTTTCAAATAGATAAAGAAAGGCTTCTTACATGTAAACTTATATTTATGGCTATGACATTTATCCAATATAAGATTAAGATTAATTGTGTAATCAAGTATTTTCCAATGCATTATTTCTGGGAAACCATATACCACATTTTTCCAAATTAAAAGAATATTTTCAGCAATAATTTCAGTAACAAAATCAAAACTTTCACCAGAAATATTTTACAAATGGGCAATGACAGAATAAATACACGTACACAACAAAAAACTAAAGTTCACATCGATGTCTCTCTAAAATCTTTGAAAGTAATTCTTACCTGCATAGAATTTATGGATGATTTTTAAAGAGATATACTTTAGTGCTCGGTTTGCTCGGTTTGTACAGAGACATTCATCTAACGTCACATGTTTTCTTACTGGGGGGTAGAAAAAGAAAACTCCACATTTGTCTATTCACCAATTTAATGGTATTGCTGAGGTTTTTTTTTTAGTTTTTTTTCCCCATCCTTTCAGGAACAGCCATCATTTTTGACCTTTTGTTTATTTTTTTCAAGTTTGATTTATTCGTCGGAACAAATGACAATTAATTAAACTGAATGTAAAATAAACTACTTCTATGGTCTAATAAGGCCTGATATTCTCCTGTAACTGGTCCAAAAGTTCGAAAACAGCCTAAAAGTTTTGTCACAATGAGACCAAACTAACACATTATTCAGTCTGATCCGGATTTAGACCACCTCTTTTCGGAACACGTTTGTCCTTTGGTCCGGATCGTGATCCGAGGCACATGTCACGCCTACCTTTTTTTCCTCGGATCAATATTAACCTGTAATTCTTAGTAGTGGCTACTAGATGGCGACTCGATACTTTCTAAGGAGAAAACCTGCACTATCAATAGAGAATATGTCCTCAGTCTCTTAGAGCGGGGGTTCCCAAACACAGGGCCTCGCAGAAAGAATAAAACCTTTAAAATGTTTTATTTAATTTACATATATAATAATGAGACAGCATAAGACTCCAACAAAAAGAAAGAAAGAAGGAAACACACAAAAAAATACAAACATTATGGGTTGATTGCAACATGTGATACTTCTGCATACTGTACTTCTGGCAGATGTCGTCAGACCTAGCCCCGCCTCTTTTTTTGCGTCATTAGCGCGGGAAATCTGCACGACGTGGTCGAGTCTTTCCTGTGGTGTGCAGTGTTACATGTAGTTAAAAATCGTTTCTATGCGTGTTTTTCAGTCAAGTTCTACACTCGAGAGTATTAACTTGCACGCTGAGCTGTACTGGAACTTCAGCTTTCATTTGGTGCATCCTGAAGTTCATTGAGGAGAAATGAGGGAAAAATGTCTGGCGTTGGTATAAGGTGAGCGCCATTTCATGTTCAGTAAGTGAGCAGTAAAAATCGTGCGTTTACAATCGGCAAAAAAGCTATTTTCCATTATTCCTTGCCCACGTCCACAGGTAAGTTGTGGTAGTCTTAACATCACTGGGTGTTTATGCAAAAGCACAATGCATGTCAGCTGCTGTTCCGTGTAGTGTGAGTTAACCGTAGCTAGGATTGTGCATGATAAGTTACCTCAACTAGGATTTTACATGATCCAGAGTTTTAGCATTATTCGATTACTATTATGCCTACACATATAATTGTATTTTTTCATTATACCTTTTTTTCTATTTATCAAGCGTAATTATGAGTTGTGCAACAAAACAAAGACAAATAAATACATTACGAAAATCTTACCAAATACTGCAGCCTACAAAGACTTTAGTTTTAAACGGCGGTCGTTTACTTGGAGGCGTGGTCTGTCACTCATAAACCCAGCCCCCGCTCCGTCAGAGCTTTAGTCCAAACTCGTCGCGGGAATTCGAGCAGAAAACAGAGACGGTCTAGTTTCGCCTAATTTACACCATAATGCCTGATTTGAGAGGTAATGAATACGTGATGGAAGGTTCATGTTTCTTGATTTGGGTTTTTGTTGTTTTTGTTTACTTTTTGTGAAGTTAATCGTGTGTCTGTTAGCTGTCAGCTAAGCCCGTCAGATCCGAAACCTTACTTTCTTAAAAATGTCCAGCAATTCAGACACCGGAGAAACACATGGGACCACAGTAAAACTTAGCTTAGAGATCTTACTGTTGTTTATATTGACAAAAATACCTGCAGACAGGGGTCCGGTTAAAAACACCGTGGCCTGAAAACTAGCGCCACCATTTAATACCACTGGAGGACTCCAGTTACAGCTCCTACAAAATAAACCGTGTTTAGACCCGAACCACACAGGTAAACCCTGTTTGAACCCGGACCGCACATCCAAACCCTATTTAGACCCGGGACCAGCTCCGGTTCTGAAATTTCTCATTGTTTTGGAAATGGATTATATGACTAGTAATGTCAACAAGTGGCGATATGATTCACCAGTAAATTTGTAAACATAAAAATCAACAGTATATGTTTTTGTGTTTACCAAAACGGACTTCTTTTAACAGAATAAATTTATTCATCCTTAATCAATGTTTTAATCTGTCATCATATTTTCTTACCGTGATTATTGTGCTGTAAAGTCGTGGGGAAATCCCACAGGAAGTTGCTGCTTGTTAGACCCGTGTCGAAGCTACAGAGAAAAGCTTGGCTTTCCATACAACATTTGGCTGCATATCCTCAGGGATCAGATCACGAACACAATGACATCTATACTTGGATGTCACAGTGTTGACAGCAGTAGTCGAGTAGTCCATCTTCTATACATGTTCATGTATTTTTCTATTCTAACACGCATGAATTAGTCCAAGAAACAAGTGACTTAATAATTTGCTGATTTACTTTGATAATGTTGCCACTGTGGTGTAAGGGGGAAATATAAAACTAAGTTCGGAAGGGCTTCCAGGACTGAAAATAGGACTCATGTTCCAGGACTTTCTTAAGAGCTTAGCTGTAGCAGATATCAACGTCTAGCTTCTGTTTAGTATCTGAATTACACTCAGTTGTTCTTGTGGTATTGATTCTATTACCAATGTCTTAACAGAGAACCATGGTGAGAATCTCTCTGTGGAGGAAACCTCTCCGTACCCAGGTGTTGTCCAGCCCTGGAGTGTAAACGAAGTTGAAGATCAGAATGGGATCACAAACTGCATCAAATACCTGGATAGATGTGTAGGCAAGTTCTATTAGTAAAGTTATTCACGTTTTCCTTGCCTGTCAAAGTGGCATTTGAGCTTATGTGTCACGCTTTACATTTTTGGTCCTGGAGATCTAACTCTTTGAAGATTGTAGTTTAAACTGTAATGTGACACTGCATTAACTTTATAAAAAGAGTTATGGTAGAGTTGGTAGAGTTCCAGGAGCAGCATTGAACCCTTTTGCTGTTTATACGTCTCTTGTAGTTCATCAGCTCAAGCTGAATTATCATTATTGTATCGCAAAATTTAAGTAACTGACTTTGGTCAATGTAGTTTGCAGTGTTCAGTCCAAACTCATTCAGACTTTAAAGGAGTCCTGCATTTGCCAATTGAATTTCTGTCTACTATGTAAATACTGTGAAGAGGTGTAGCGGTTTATCAACAGCAGGTTGTCAAATGTGTCAATCATTAATAGCCTTAATGCTTTCCACCACAGGTGCTGTCACTCAAGTTTCCCAGTCTCTCATAGCAGTGGTCTCTCGCTGCAGAGTCTTCAGCTGTTGTGGCTGGTGTGAGGCAGGTAGGCACATTGGAGAGATTTCCTGCTTCTCTGTTCTTTTACCTCAATGCTGCTAGAAGTGGACGATACAGTAAAAACCTAATCACAATACACATCACTTATTTTTATTTTTTATTTTGGAGCCCTTATAAGACAGACAGAAAATATTAATACACACATTTAAAAAACACTATCAAAAACAAAATGTACTGATGGTTTGTGAGTTTTCAAAATTTGTCACTGTACTTGAATAGGACTAATTATGCTGTATTTGTAAGAAGAGATTCTGTTGACAGTTCTGATTATGGTCAGGAAAGCATATGGTCGCGTGATGTGTCTTGATAACTATAAATAATGACATTTCCATTAGCCTTAGTTCATAGCATTATCAGCAGTGTCTTGTACTTAAATGAGTGAGAATTAGATAATTTAATAGGGTTTTTAAAAAGTCATGGGATACTGAAAAGTCATGTTTATTTACTGTATTTCTTTATTATTCCTTTGTTCATGTGTTCATTTGTTACCTACTGTACCTCCAATGTTTCAACAGTGGGCCATTACGTGAAACTGTCTGTGGAAGAAACCTCTCCTAGCCAAGTGTCTGTACAGCCCCGGGGGGTTGTAGGAGGGGATATGCTTTTTCACCACATTCCTTACCCTATTCAACCAACCCCAGTATATCCTTGGGCAGATACTCAGGCAAGTTTTATTATTGTTATATCCTTATCTGAGTGGTATTTGGGTAAATAACTATTCAGGTGATCATCATCTACAGTTTTTGCATTTAGTTGTGGCTATGTCACACCCCACTCTTGTCCTGTAGATTTACAGAACCAAACAAAAGTTTAAAGACTTCTCATTTATCCTTTACATAATCCTAGATATTTTAATCAAAAGTTTTGTGGTTCATGTTTCTTCTTAAATAGTAAAGTGTTTGCCTAGGCCTGATTTATTTTTTAAATCATATAATTACCTCCCAATAAGGAGACTTTTGAGGTCAACAGGTGTCAAACCATTATCATACCATGATGAGTTCTTAATGTGAGTCAGTGATTCAGAATATTCTGTTTAGTTTGTTGTTTGAACCAGAGCAATGTGATGTTTGGTCAGTTTCTGGTAAAAGGTGTAGTTTAAACACATCAAACCTTGACAGAATGAATCAAATCCCACATCTGACACACCAAATCACTTCTTGGCCACTGAATTAAGGGGTTTGAGTGTGTAAAATCAGTAGCAGCTGTAGTCAAACAGCAGTATTGGAACTCTGGGCCAGTGCAATTTTTTGAAATGCACGAATGCTATTAAATAAAAAGTCCTGTGTAATTCTATTGTTAAATATGTTTTAAAATAAATTGATTGATTCAGTAGTTGAAAACAAATGTATGGAACACTAAACTTTTTATTAAACATTTTGGATTGGTTTCTCAGACATGGATTAAGACTAGTCTTGGACTACCCTTTCCTTTTCAGTGGAAAATCTCTATTCACAGCACTACATAAACCAGGACTAGGCTTAATCCCTGTCCGGGAAACCGACCTTTTATGTAATCAGTTATGCAGTCCACATTTTCACCTGGCTGATTTTTTAAAAAAATATTAGTAATTAGTATTTAAAGCTTTGATATTATATTTTTTGGTTGAAGCAGATATCAGATGACACATTTATTTCCCTGATACAGGCAGATTGATCTCAGAGTATGCGGATTATGTTTTCACTGCCTAGAAGAAACACAAACTTGAAGATGTCTTGACCATGCAGTGCTGTAGGATCCACATGATTTTCAGGATGCAAGTGAGGCCCTACATTATCTTGAATCAAATTATGGTGCAGGTCATATGGCATTTCATTCTCTTCCATCTATGTTTGTAAATTCCTTCTTTTCTTTTGTTTTGCTTTACTGTTGTCTAAGCATTTATGGAAAATTTCAGTGTTAATCCACCTCATCAAAAGAAAACACTGGGAAGTTAGAATATGGATTATTTGAACTTTTGGGGAATATTTTAAATTATTGAATTATTTATTGTTATGCACCCATACTGTATAAAAAAAACACAAGCACAAACCAAAGTCTAAAAGGAAACAAATAATTTAAATAATAAGCCAGGTAAAATCATGAGATGATGAGAACTCTGCGTTCTTTGTAAGCAGTGCAGTGCCGTTTTAACTTGCAAGGGTGGTAACACCAGCAACGTGTTAAAACGTTGGAGGTCTTAACACAGCATTAAAATTCAAGAATGCCATTTGTTCGATTCTCAGGGCTCGAGTGCAAGCGCGGTTTAATGAAACAGCTGCTTTCGAAGCAAAAAATGGCCTATGACTACTTTTTTAAATGTAAATATGCAGTTAATCAGGTCCACAAAATTATGATCGTTTAAAAAATTTATTTATTTTTTTAATACTATTGTTGCCTTCCCAGCCTCGGCTTTAGCGGCTGCTAGCCGGGCGTCTTTGGCTTGTTACTCTCGGCCACAGAGAGCGTCCAAAAATGAGACAATTACGGGAGCAGGGTCTGTTCTTTCCTCCCTCGGGACGAGAGCAATTATTTACTGTCTCCAAAATAAGATTAGAGTGGCGAGAATCCCTCACAAACGGAGCAGCCATGTAAAACTCCAAACACTTCCTGAAAGACTAAATCCCCCAGCCTCCCTAGAGGCTCAATTACGCAGAATGCAAAGTTTCTTTGCTCATCATGTAACACTGTTTAGGATTGATAATGGAATCAATAAGGATCGGATCTATAAGAAGAATAGATAATGGCATTGACATCAATAATTTCTTATCGATTCCCATCCCTACTTAGAACTCTCCAACACTGGAACTTGAGAGTTTCCTCGTATTGTAAGTCGCTTTGGCCAAAAGCATATGCCAAATGAATGTAATGTAAAAATAATCTTAATAGAAATGTCTAAAAAGATGGCTTCTATATTGCAGTCCCTTTCAATAATGATCCGTGACAGATTTTGACACGGTTTGTAACGGTTTATGCAATGATAAATCCCTGAATAATACTCATTGATACACTTATCCACACTGCCCCCCCAACCACGGAAACCTCCAGATATTCCTTATGCACTGTACTCAGGTTAAACATTTCTTTTATCTTCTGGTTCCCTGGAGGAACCTCTGCACTTAAAAAAACATTTCTGCCTGTTCTATTCTCTATAACGTTATTTTTTTGAACATAGAAATTAATTCTAACAAAGTTAGAAGATTTGCACGTTGTCACACAAGTATGTATAAAATAGGAATTTACTTCACATTAGTTAATTGACTTGTTTGTGTGATTAAACAAATTGAGTTGACCCTAAGCAATGTGGCCCAAATGTAGCAAACTTGGTGCAGTAAGAATGCAGACGTAGTGCCTTTTACATTCCACAGAAAAGAATCACTGTTCTTTCTGAAAAGCTTGATAAATGTGGGTTAAGAATTCAAATTACAGTTTGTAAAATTGTAAAATCAATTCAATTTTCCAACACTTCCTAAAATCATGCTTATCTTTCTCACCCTATCACTGCATTATGTTCTTGTTTTTTTGAGGGGGTGGGGGGTGGGGTTGTGCCTGACAGCATATGGCATAACATTTCTTACTGAATCAGTACTGTAAGGCCCCACACTGTTTGTCATCCAACACACTTTAGGACTGAGGCTATAATGCTACCATTTATAATGAATGCTGGAAGTCACCCAGATTGTTATAAAAATTAACTTGTGGTCTCATGAGCTTTAAGCCTACAGTTTGAGACGTCAACAAAAATGTTCATTTTTCATCTCATCGCATCTGTGAGGCTGTAAGACAGCTTTGGTATAAAAAGGCTAATGAGAGGATATTTCATTTAGAATGCTGAACGGAGCTGTTTTCAATTAACATGTTAAGTCTGCAAATTAGATGCAGAAAAGATGGTCATCAGGTGCCCTAAACACATCTGCAAAAAAAAGTGCCTCCCAGCTGGACGTGGTTTGATTTATTTTTATAGAGGAGATTTGGGTGACCAAATGAACAACCACTGTTTTGGTACATTAAGCCACTCCGTAGTAGACCTCAAGTAGACCTCAGGGGATAAAATGAAGTGTGGGCCTTATTTGCTGTAATAGTGTTATTTATTTATCACCCCACCCATTGTAAATATTTTCTGTGTTATCGTCTGCTTCCATGTAAATAAAACTATTTTTCACCTTAAACTGATCCTCTTGCCTCCTTTCTACTGTCTGATCTTCACTATCTCAAATGTGTTCAAGTTGTGCCTGTAGAAAGAGTTTATGGCTTTTAATGGATTGCATCATTTACTATCATGAATTAAACTATAAAACTTTTACAAAGTAAACAATAATGAATAATAATATTCTACTGTGTATTTAGCAATTGCAAGAGAACACAGTAGCACATAAACAAAGCTCTTGTTTCACATCTGTTTTACTTTGCCTAATTGTGCGCGCGCACACGCAGATTTTAATGAGTTAAAGGAGACAATGACTGAATGTATGGCTGTAGGTACATTAAAGGTTAGTAGGGATTACTGGCTACAAGGTGTAAACTTCATGGTCGCTGATTTGCAACAAAACTCCCCGTTTCTAGTTTGGTTCAGGAAGTGGTTTGCCATTGTGACCTTGAGAAACCATGACTAAGTAATTGCCATCATCACAACCCCAGTTTCTCATTCTGTTAGATCAGTCTACCAACACTTATTTTAAACATCCAGTTGCCTTGCTGTCTCAAACGATGACCCTAGGATACTTGGTTCCTGCCTTTCTACATGGTTTTACATTTCTGATTTCTAAACTTATCTCGTCTCTGCTTGCTGTAGTATTAACATTTACTCTACATTGGAACTAAGAGGCCCAGACTAATTAGGCATTTTTGTATGTGAGATTATGGACAAAAACAGGTAATTGTACAGGAGATTGTCCAGACTGATCTGAAGGCCTGTGACTGCAGGCTTTGATCCCTACAAAGTAGGAGGGTGTATAATTTTAGACCATTTTTGCAGCTGTTTTGTTACACTGTATACAGATGATCTGGTTATGTTTGGTTTCACATTGCTATTTTGCAAACTCACTAAATAACTTGCATGACAGAACTAATTCCTTTCATCAACACCTTTGTGGTCCATTTCCTCCTTTACTTGACACTGATTTCCCCCGGTTTTCATTTATTAATATTTTAAACAGGTACAACAGTACACATGTGAACAGGATGTGCAAAATTCTACAATATTTTTTTTACACACAATTGTGGGAGTGGAGAACTATATGAAGATTTTTGAAACAGTTGTGAGGACTGAACTGACTGAATATATTGTGTAAACTCTGCTGAAGGTGATAAAGAAAGGGGTCTTACCTGTAAACTTATATTGATGGATATGACATTTGTCCATTATATTAATAAATTAATCATGTAATCACCAAACCAAATGCCACATTTTTCTAAACAAAAAGAAACATTTCAGTAATATTTTCAGTAACAAAATCACAAGACTTTCACCAGAAATGTTTTACGAATGGGAAATGACAGAATAAATGCACGTACACAACAAAAAGTTCACATCGATGTCTTTCAAATCTTAGCTGCATAGAAGTTATGGATTATTTAAAAAGAAATATGCTTTAACATTGAAATGGTTTGTACGTCTAACATCTAATGTTGCATGTTTTTAGTTTGGATGGTAGAAAAAGAAAAAAAACTCCACATTTGTTGGCTCACCACTTGTCTGATGGCATTGCTGAGGTGTTTTTTTTTTGTACCACTGCTGTACTTTCTCATTTTGTCAGAAAAAGTCAATTTTGATTTATTCATCGGACCAAATTACAGTTAAATACTGGTTCAAACGTATTCTGCTTCTGTTATTTAATGGTGTGTTTTCATACCGCATTTGCTTTTGTTTGGATCGTGGACCTTTTTGCTCCGGATTAAACGAAGTAGGCGTGAAAACACTTTTGGTTTCAAGACATGAATCCGAATTGGAAACCTGTAATTCAACGTAGTGGCCACTAGAGGGGGACTCGATTCTTTCTAAGGAGAAAACTTCCACTATCAATAGAGAATCTGTCCTCGGTCTGTTAGAGCGAGAGTCCCCAGACACAGGCCCTGACAGAAAGAATAAAACTTTTAAAATAGTTTTTATTTAATTTGCAGTATGTCTTTGAAAAGTGGAAAGACTCAATAATGAGAGAGCAAAAGACTGCGTTAAGAAGAAAATACTAAGAGTCCTACCTAAAAAGCATATTAATATAGTAATATTAATATAAATATGGTGTATAATATAAAATTAAATAGTGAAAACGAAGGTTGGGTCCCGCCTTGTTGGAGGTGTTTATCTCTTCAGGCTCCAAATTGTCAAAGTCTGGCAGCGCCTCTCTGTCCCACAGCTTAGACCTCACATCCAGCCTTGATCCAGTTAAAGCTTGGCCACCTTGGTAATTACTGCAGTGAAAGTACAGCAAAAACAGCACAAAAATAAAGACAAACATTTAACATAAGACTGTAATACACCGCAGACACTAACAGAATGTAAATAAACACAAAAAAGAGTAACTCATTAAAATGTAACAAGGAAAAATCTAAATTACTTTAGATAATAGTATTAGCACTGAAAGTACAAACTGTACTTGAGCCACAGTTTTTTCACAATTTTTTAAGATAACAGGTCATCACGGTCACAGAACAGAGGCCTTTAAGGTTACTCAGCGTTTGATCTTCATAATAGCCACCTTTAAACCGAGAACCAGTGAGAAAAACAGTTATAGAGTGACCCACATGTCTCTTTAGCACAGTCAGTTGTTAACTGAAGCTGCTACAGTAGATACAGCAGTAGGGGAGACTAATTCATAGATGACTGTTAATGAACTAGTAAACATTTTTGCATTTTTAATCACTTGGCTGCTAGAATCTGACACAATATTATATTCACTCTCAGTTCTGTTACTGCATTTTGTCAGCTGTGCTGTTTGTACAAGTCACTCAATGGTTTGGGCCCTAAATACTTCTCAGATGTGTTTGATGTATATAATCATGTTAGGTCTCCTAGATCTGCAGGTGCTGCTCAGCTAGTGGTAAAAAGAACCAAAACTAAACGTAGTGAAATGGCGTTTAATCACTATGCATTTAGTCACTATACTGCCAATCAGTATCACATCTGCACCAATTGTAGCTTTAAAAACTGCTACAAACCTTAATATTCTCCTCTGCCTTCTTTCAAAAACTTAGGACTCCTAGGCCTAGACTATTATATTGTTCATTCGTATGTTTTAAAGTCTTGCACTTTTCTTTGCAGTATGGTCCTGTCCTGTCCTCACTTGTGTTGTCTTGTGTTGCACCATGACCCTGGAGAAAGTGTTTGGTTTCACCATGTGTAGATGGTTGAAACGACAAACACCTACCTTGATTTCTTGTATGCTAGTTCACACAGGAAAAAATGATCTAATCTGTCTGGCTAGGAGTGCCTACAGTAAGTAAACGCTGTAAGGCTAAACCCATGATCTTCAGTTTAAGTCAGTGTTGAGTCACCTGAGAGAAGACCAGTTTTGAAGTTTGGTAATTGGTGCTGCCATGACAGATCAAAACCAGCTGTGGAATCATGTCTGCTATTGCGTAGATCTAGCCCTCTGAGACAGACAGAAAAATAAAATAACTGCCTTCTTAAAGTGGCAAAACAATCCAAAAAAAATATGAACTAAAGTACCACATTGTTTGGTGTAAAACAGAGGTTAGGTGGTGATCAGCGGGGTTCAAGCAGCTGGTTCGAACTGGCCCAAGTGAAATGAATTGACCGCTTCAACATTATGTAAACATTACATAAGCATTTAAAGACAAAATACATTTTGAGGCTAAACCAAACCATGTCAGGGGAACAGAGGAAAACATATGGCTTGTTGTATCTTATGGCTGATTTGTTTGGAACTGGGTAAATAGCATCTATATTTTCTCCTGAATGATCCTTGGACATTCACATAGTTATGTATTGGCTGCTGAATTTGGACTGGCTTTTGGTGGTCATTTTGTTGAGTGGGTATAATCAAACTGCAGGAAATATGATCAAATATAGGAATCTAGTAAAATTTAAATGCATCCGATTTTATAATTTTTCATAAGCAGTTCTTTACATATTGAAATATATTGAAGTGCCCCATGTGTATGAAATGTAAGTAAATATGGAATCTAGTGAAACACTCGCGTTGATGTTCTTCGCTAGGTGGCGCTGCTCCACAAATGTCATGTGGCCCTAGAGGCCTACTTGCCATAAACACACGTGTGTATATATGATTATATATATATATATATAAACAGACATAAAATAATAAAAAAATAATAATAGGAACACTTTATTTGGATGGTCCATGCACATTTTATCTTTAATATTCAACTAAAATCTATTAAATGCAACTGAATTTGCTAAATACAAACTATTTCATTAAATCTAAACCCTTGCCTTAACCTTAATCTAAAACTTGATTTTAATCCTAACTCTTAACTCTTTATTTCTCACCTAACTCTAATGCTGTAGATAAGTTTCATTACACAGTTTATCAATTACACAACTGTAGTCTATAGCGGACTAATCAAAATAAAGCGTGTCTAAAATAATACTTGTGAATGTTCTCCACTGAGCAAGAAGCACACAGAGGGCATCTGTGTTATGGTCAGTCTTTGGTCGTTCAGTCGTTTTTCCACATATATTTAACATGGAAAGTACTGTCTGAGTTTTATCATTCAGTATCAATGTAACTATATAACAGACATCTACTTTAAGAAAGACCAGCAGCATCATATTATGTGAGCTGAGATGGTTTTACAAGAGCTTGTGGTATGAGTGGAGTAAACATACAGTCTGTGCCTAACACACAAAATCTGGAGACCACAGAGCGCTCAAAACAAACAGCTGCGAGGCTGGCCATGTGGACAGGTCTGAGGAAAAGTTTCCTCACTCTAAACACGAAAATAATCAGAGGAAAGTCTAATATGGGTTTGCTTTAGTTCAAAACTTTTTTGTACATGTAGCAATAGCTCTTAACCACAAACCTGCTCAGCATTTTTTAACAGGCTGCTTCGTTTAAATCTCAGTGCAGCTGTTAAGTAGCATTTCAGTGCGACCTGTCCAATCAGCATATTATAAGGAGCCTTATCTCAGTGTGCGTCCTGCAAAAAGGACACGAGGCTACAGAGTGTAATGGGAGCTTACAGAGCAGAGCGATAGAGTGGAAACCTCAGTGTTCTATAAATGGCCCAAAACAGCAGTTCCTCAGTGAGACACACCCTTAGCTCCACACTTCTCTCTCTCCTCAGTCACTCACCACCAGGGCTGACAGCTGGACTCCTGATTTACCCTGCAGTGATCCTTACTTTATTTTATATTACCAAAACTAAATAAATGTGCTATAAATGATACCCTGAAACTGTCTGGAACCGCATTTTCCAAGTAAGCTGGTTTTTCTATCACATCAGATCAGCCCATGTATAAACTGATCCCCACACAGATTTTTCAAACAAGACCTTGTGTTTAAAAGAAT
Organism: Brachyalestes nurse; assembly: GCA_037974405.1. Classification (NCBI taxonomy): domain Eukaryota; kingdom Metazoa; phylum Chordata; class Actinopteri; order Characiformes; family Alestidae; genus Brachyalestes; species Brachyalestes nurse. The sequence goes on along the minus strand of JBBPCY010000028.1, from coordinate 11,593,596 downwards.
TAGCCCATTCATTATGTTTCTTAAAAAAAAGCAAGCAATATTTATTTCACATGTACAATTTCACTTATAAATATAATAAAATACTTAACATATCTAGCATTGATGTAATACTGTTTCTCTGGCGGCAAGGGGGAACAACATCCGTATGGGACTCAATGGTCATTAGCAATAGCTAATACAGTATAATAGATAAAAATAAGACATCAATCTGTTTCCAGGTTACCAGTGAGGATATCCACTGGAAATACTCTGCTCGTACTAGATTATTACATTTAAAAACACTGTTTATAACAATGAGGCTTTGGTTAATATATATTTAACAAAGAATATAAAAGCTATTATTCATCAATATTCAACATATTTGGTGTATAGACTCAGCATATGTACTTTAAGTATAGGGTTTGAGATCCTAAAGGCTAAAAGGGCCAGTCCTTTCCTTCCCAATACAAACCACGCTGAAGCTGAAATAGCCCAGAGACCGGAGAGTCCTTACCACAGCTATTTTGCAACAAGCCTGAACCACACTACATTTCATGCAGATGACAGCTGGATGAAAATTACATTCAAATAAAAACTGTAGTAAACATTGGTTTTAAAAGTCATTTGGTGTCTATGTTTGCATCCAAAAGAGAGAAGGCTGCAGCTTCGGCAGTGGAGAGGGGGTCCGAAACCAGAACCCAGTTTTTGAGAGGAAAATAAAGATTTTGTAATTTTGACTAATTGCTACTCTTTGATCACTGGTCAGAAATGGACAATCTCCCAATAGTAACATTATAGCAACAAAATATTTTTAAATTAGTGAGAGCATCATTTCCTCTGGTTTAGAACCAAATGTTCTCAGGACTTCAGCCCAGCAGCATAAAATTAAACGACATGTTGGGAGGTTGGTTTAAGCAGAATCCTACAGCTGTCACAAGGCAATCTTTTTCAGGCCTTCACTGCTTTAGCATCTGGTAATGGAGGTCCTGCCACTGCTCCTTCCTTCGGTTTTGGCCACCAGCAATCTGAGAGAATCTCCTGACGTCCGGATAATCTCCCTACCACTGTGACAGACAGAGAGGCAAGCAGAGTATGGGAGGGTTATTTTGGTCTGGACGGCAGTAACTGAGCTACAGTGCCAAGAACGCCCACCAAATCTCATCTGTGTAACCCCAGACATCCTCCTTTAAGCTTTTATTTGGACACAGGGACAAGCCAGAATGATGTGGCTAGCTACAGGTTTCATTGTTTATTTGCTTTAAACATTTATTTCAAAGCTTTATAACCCTTTCAGGCCAAATACAAGGCCTGAACATACCAACACAACAAAGCCTATTTATGATGAAGGTGTGTGTTACTGGTATTGCTACTATTGTGTGAAGTCAGTGTATAACCAGCCTGAGACATTATACTTACGTATGATAGTCCATGCCCACAAGACTGACTCCATTCACAGCCAGGATGCGATCACCCAGTCTGAGCCTCTGGCACTGAGCAGCAGGTGAGTTTGGCACCACTGACTTTACGTAGATGCCACTCATCCTCAGTGGAGTTTTCTAAAGCCAGAAAACAATAGCAACCGGTAAATAAAAAAGGAACTTCCAATACACAGGAAGTATAATCCCCTTTCATTTGCTTATGCTACTACTTAACTGCCCTTACTATATGACATATGTTAAGATAAGTGCTACTGAGGACAAATGTGGTGAGTCATCTAAAGAAAACATTTTTGACCTTCAGTGATAAACCATGGACTCATATGCAGTGCACCAACAGAATGTACTCATACTAACACATTGTTCATATGCTGTTTCATACCAAATTACGTCTGGGTAAAACAGGTTTACTTCACTTTCAGTCATGTTCTCAATACGCCCACCATTAATGACTGCAGTGGAGCCATGGGGAGACCAAAGCAAAGCCATTAACCACCTATTGAGGAATTTCCAGCAAAACCTGACGCCCCTCCCCCTTCACACATACCTCCATACCAAGCTCCTCAATCAGCAACCCTGAACATCTTAAACATCAAACACAGCAGGGGAGCTAAACAATGCTGCCTTTATTTTCTACACACAACCAGTATACTTGTCCAAACATGCAGGATTATTTTTAGGCATAACAGATGCTGACTGGGCTACTTTTGGAGCCTGTAAGATCTCTGTCATGCAGGGAGCTCAGATTGCAACTTCAGACTCAGTTTGAAGTAATGGGTGTTACTAAAATTTCACTGCCTGCATAGTCACAATGCACCACTAGATGAACACATAAATCTAGGTTTGTTCATTACGTTTCTGTCAAGCCGTTTATAGAATATGTAGCTTAACTGAGGATGTGATGCTAATAAAGATGAAAAGTTTTTTCCTGAGCTGATGAGAGCTAGGCAAAGGTATTTTGTTTCACCTGTAACCAATTATTTTGGCCTGCACTTAATAAGACCCATCTTTATGAAAGCACAACAAGAGCTTTAAATGTAAAGTATGGTAGGCAGAGTATTCTCATGTGAGCATAATAAGATTAAAGATTTATGAAGTTCTGCCACTCATAGTTAAACACCCATTAATAACATCTTATGACTAAAGCGCAGTCTTGTGACCCTTGCTTTCAAACAGTAGTATGGAAGTGTACCTAAACTTAACTATAAAGTTTGATTTAAAGCCACAGTGAAATCTGCCTTCAAAAAAAGAATAAAAAGGAATTAAACACATATGCTGGCTGAACACATATAAGGTAGGATACACAATGAAAAGATGGTTAACAACCCCGGGGGGTCAGGGGGGATTATTCTCACCAGTCCATCCACCAGTGCCAGGCCAAGCCCATGTGGTCCCTTTGACAGCTCTATGGTGAACACTTCATCTCGCTCGTCATCATCATCATCTTCTTCCTCCTTTCTCTTGTCCCTTTGATCTGTAGCTCCCACACCATTTCCTAGAGTCAAAACACAACCACAAAAATAAAACATAAATACACCATAAACACACAATCATACCAACAATAGCACTTGGTGGTAACAACGTCAAGGTAAAGACTGTGGCTGAACCTTGAGATACACTATTTGGCTAAAAGTATATAGACACATCACAATCACACCTATATAAGCTTGCTGGACAACCTATTCCAAAACCTCAATTGATGTTAAGTTTCCATGGTCGACTGCTTTATAGTTGAGCTGTTTTTGCCACTAGATGATCCAACAACAATAGCACTTACAGTTGACTGGGGCATTTAGAAGGGCAAAAAACGGACTTATAACGGACTTGTGGCAAAGGTGGCATCCTATGACAGTATGACAGGACCTTATTTAAAGACATTGAAAAAGACTTATTCTACTGCCAATGTTCAAGAGTACTGGCTTTGTGCCTGATTTTATATACCTGGTGCCAATGGATGTGTCAGAAAGGGAGACAGGAGTCCACATACTTTTGACCACAGTGTATAATGCAAGGATATATTCTGCTTTCTAGAACAAAGCAAAACGTTACAGTGCAGGGATTTTTAGGTCTTATTACACAGTCTGCTCTAGTGTGTATACACTGCACGTGGTAAGGGTTAGATGATGTATGTCACTGATTATGGAGTTCACATTTTCTGTAGTGCTTTAAGTTCCTGTGCAAAAACACTGTTGTACCAAGATGTTTGGTATTGAACGAGATGAACTTCAGAGTGCCCATATAGAAGCTGTTAAGAATGCCCTGTGATAGCTGAGCCGTAGTCAGCCATGTGGGATTTAAAAACACAAAATGACTGGGTACGTTTTTATGTCTTTAGGGCCAATCTCATTTCACCCCTTGCCATTACCACTTAGCCCTACCTCTCTGTTTTGCATTTTCAGGCCTAGGGGAAGGGTGTCACAATTTTTGTTTGGATAGAGGGGAAATTTCCTGGTATGCCTTGTGAATCACCAGCAAAATGGATGAGCAAGCCACCAAAGAAACCTACAAGTGTAAAATTTATACTACCCATTGTATTTCATTTGAATGTATTACGGTCCCCTGCAAACCTGGTTAGTATCAGCACCTCAGAAAGTGGAAGGATGGATGGATAGAATTGTGGGGTTTCTTTCATAACAAGCATAGAAGTAGTTGTTAGAAGTAGGCCAACTCATAACTCAGTTCCACGGGGCAATGGGCCACTCGAAAACAAGGGGTAGAGGAAAATAAATGGGTTAAGACCATTAAATTAGATTCTTCTTTATCTAATGTAAAGCTGCATGGTAAAAGTAAGTTGGTTGCCTGCACACTCTGGTTAACTTTAGTTTACAATGTCTTTGAAGTAACATGTTATATTCTTTTAGGAGTATCAACAAATATAACTGGACTGATTAGCAGTTTGTAGTCCATTTAAATGAAAATTCTATGCAATAAGGTTAACCAAATAATTAACAGAAAGTTGTGAATTTTCAGTCACATATATAAACATTTCTGTTCTGGGCTTGAGTGTGCCATTTCTCTGCATAGTCTACTGCTCTTTTGATGTTACTCCCCCATTACAACAGCAATAGTAACACCCCCACCCCCTAAAACCATTCGCACCCCGGCCCAGCACCCCGAACAATGCCAGTCCCGATTAAGATTCCACCCAGCAACCCAACTGTAAATTCCCATGACGCTTTATCCACCGTTCTTTTCTCTCCTGACATCACCACTTCGCTGTAATTCTTGCTCCAGATTATAGGATTAGCCTGGCTACCAAAATAGCGTGATGTGTTAGCAAGGAAAACTAGTGTGGTTTAACGAGAATCTCTTTGACTGGTGTATGAGAATCCAGACTCGAGGTCCATAGAGGGCTGTCAAGAGTAAAAGTTGAGTTATTTTGTATCCACTCTGTTGTTTATTTATGGTAGACAATGCAGTTGGATTTTTCAAGAAACTATTACAAGGGAGATGTCGTGAGGTTCAATGAATTGAAGCAATAATCCGCTGTGAAAGGACACAGTCCCATGCCTTTTTCTAGGGGGGGCTTAAAGCTTTAATTACCCTATGACCATATGTAAAGGTTAACCCCCTGGTCATGTGCTGAAAGGAGCAAACATGCAACAGCACTGGGGGAAACCTCTCATTGTCACTGTTTCCCAGAAATGTTCCCACAGTAAAAGTAGAACTCTATCTATATGTTTAATGTATCTGAATAGAAACATAAAAAGAGGCAAATGTACTTGCTATGTTTGTTTCACATGGTAAAAATGACCTGGTCAGGGGAATCTACACTGTTTAGCATTCTTAAAAAGTGACAAATCGCACTGCTTCATTGAGGTGGGAATTGGCCTGTGGAGAGAGGAGTTAACTGGGCTCTCCTCATCTTTCTCCCTCCTCCAGCAAAATAACAAATCAGGGCCAGAACATACAAAGCACAACTTTCACATTCACATCCACCCTGCTGCCCCCGCCTGACCTTAGTGCTTAGGCTTTTAAAAACAATAGACCTGAGAAGGAAACAGCTCATCCTTTGAACCTGGGGAACACCCCATGGGGTGACTATGCCCAAGACCTTCTCTTTGCTCAAAAGAAAAATGAAAAGAGCTGTAGGGGGAGTGGGAGATTTGTTGCTACAGGTTGTTCTTATTAACGGTTAACTCAGCAGAGTTCCGAGGTCAACTCTTTTTCAGAATAGTTCTCTGTAGTAATCACATCGCAAAAGCAACACATCACCAGTGTAAGAAATCATTGTGGCAGTTTTACAGATTGCTGGAGCAGTTACTGGGACTTTTGATCAGGACGTGGTGGAGATGCAGGTTACGTGCTTGTGTCTATTGCTGCTGTGTTCAGAATCCATCAGAGAAGCGCATACCTTTCTTGTCCTGCTGGACTGACTGGTGTGTTGCCTCCTGCTGCAAACTGGCCTCTAACTCAACCGGCTCAAGGCCTTGGGGTGTGTTGGGTGGAGTGAGAAGACAGGAGGGGTCCAAGGCCAGGCTCTTGTGGTAGCCCAGATCTGTTTCCCCTGGCAGGTTGCTCTGAAGTTCCAGGTTCTTCAGCTTTTGGGCCAACACTGCTTCACATGAACTTAAGTTACCATGAGACCCCCTGACATGAGGGGGTGATGCAGGCAAGCATGGTTGTTCCTCTGTCTCAGAGCCAAGAGGAACAGTTGGATCAGGGGTTACACAAGGTGCATGGCTCTCAGTTTTTTTGCCATATTGGAAAGAGAATGAGTGTATATCTTCCATGTGGTCACTGCCGGTGTCCTGATTGTAATAAACATGCAAGAAAAGTACTTTCAGCACAAAGGTCTAGAACCAATATCTATCACCAAATCTACACACGTGCAATAGGTGAACAGTGTGAGCAAAGTACCTGCAGAGATTGTAGTTCATTTTGTGTGAGGCTGATTGGAATGGTATGTATGAACTCTTGCAGGTGCTGAAGCTGGGAGATGAAACTGGGCTCTGTGATAGGCTTCCCAAGCTCCAGGTAAAAGGTGTTGTTGGGCAGGATGAGTGGAGGATGGTTGTCAAAACTCTCCAGGATTTCAGCTAGAAGGAAAGATTACCTACATATAAGCATGTAAACAGGACATCTTTTTACTCAAAAACGAGAAAAGGTTGCATGATTATGAGAAGGTAAAGTGTGAAATCATGACCTATGAAAGTGTTATGAATTAATCTGTCCTTTGTCCAGTCTTATGAGATACATTAACATTGTAATCATTGTAACACATATTAATTACATGGATAGTTCAGTGTGCTATTGACTCACAGGTTCTGAGAGCAGCTTCAGCTTCCTCTGGGGAGGGGGTCCAGCAAGAGGGACAGGTCCTGCCTGCGTTGTATTCTCTCAGCATGTGATGAAGCTGTGCTGGATTAAGGTGTGTGAATTCATCTCTAAGAGATGGCCAGGAGGCCTGCACAAGGACACAAAACAGTAAGATATGAGTTAAGAAATGACTAAAACCAGTTTTATAACCTGCACACAAAGCCTACAATAAACAGCAAATAAACCAACCAACACAACCCTCCACAATTATGAGCAATCAGTGGAAACGAGAGGAAAAACACACAATACAAAGACACATAAGCTATTTCTGAGAAAACAAAACATAATTAAAATGCTCCATATAGCATGCCAAGCAACTTCAACAACAAAAGACAGCTTGCAACAAATCTTTCTGCACTCCCTTTTGTTAATGTATTGTGAATTAGGGCTGGCAAATTACAGAACTGGGAGTGAACAATTTTGTCCACAATGCAGCCAGAATTGCCTGAAGTTCAAAATATATTCCAATATGCCTGTAATCAACCAGCCACTTTTCTTGGGTCACATAACAAATTGCAGTTGCAAATGCACACCAACTAAAATAAGGCCATGTAGACTGCCTTTGAGAGTGTTTAGAAAGGGAGTGCTGGAGACACCAACACAAGTTTAAAATAAACAGATTGGGTGATGATAGGGTCACTTAATCAGAGAAAGAGAACCACTCTGGGAGGAACCTTTAAGTTGCCCCAACATGCCAGCTCATCAGGCAGAGGTCTCCTGAGAAAAACTCCTTCTTACTAACAGCTGTCTGCACAGCCAGGGAAGGTGCATATGAGGGAGCTTAAGACCAAATACTAACTTTAAGATGGATTGCCGAGTTAAGTTGACAGAAATGACAGATGGAAAAAAGCAGGAAAGCATAAGTGTTTGAGCCCACTGCTGGCTTTGACACAAACCACAAACTGTGCCCCAGTGCCATGGGTGGAACAGTTGAAACCAGCTTCCTAGCAACTGTCCCACACAACTACTGCTAATGCTGATCAGAGCAAATTAAATGGTGCTCCAATGCAATACTCATTAACATTCAGCAACACAGTAAGACTACGGCTTAGCCTTAGAAACAAACAGGTACCATGGCAATCTAGGAATCAACAGATTTTTGCTAAAAACACAAACACTAATTAGCAATTCTTAGAATTTTGACTGATATATGTTGGAATTTATTGAGGTAAATAATGCGAGGCAGAAAGCTAATACTGTTGCTGTTTGAATGCTTCTGCTGTAACTGTATCTAAATATTATTGCATAATTATGCAAGACTCCTAAATAACCAGTTGTCTCTTATGTTTAGCTTCTAACTTTATTTTATTAACGTTATTCTAAAAGACATTTATTTTAACTATTTAAAATGCCTGTTTGGAAAATTAAAACAAAATACTGGAAATGTACTAGTGTGTTTATTTAGCCTATAAAGTGAGAGCTTTGGGTAAAAAAAAGCCGAACTATACATTTTATTAAAAAAAAAACTGAATACATTTAAACAATAAAAGAAACAGTGCATGTGATGGGCTGAAAAAGGACCAGGTACTGCTTATTCCCTTCACTCAATTACTGCAAACAATTCTTGAAATAATTCAACTTAGATAGACAGGAGAACCACTTGAATTCTTACTGCAACTTTTTGTTGATGAGGACATGTTCAACTGCTTTAGTGTCAGTCAGGGCATAAACGCTGACAAGCGAAATGATCAGGTGGTCATTACAAGTGTACACTGTAAAACACAAGGAAATACACGTGGTTCACAACACAATCAGCATCACATGGGCTTATTTATAGCCGCTCCCTGCCTGAGTGAATGAGAGCCAGACAGGGCAGAAAATGCCAGTGTTACGCCAGGGTGTGATTACATAATGGGTTTAACTTTGAGTCAAAGCTCTCATATTTATGCTCACTGAAAATGTACTAATGTGTACTAGCTGTAGTACAATGTGGTCAGCTGGTAAAGAGGTCATTGAGTTTTGAGTACGTCTTGTTACTTGTGGGCAATGTAGACCCCTGGTGAACTATGTGACAAGCCCTATAAATCTTTCACAGCACAGGATGTGTCCTGGTGAGACCTTGTAACTTTTGTATGTCCATTTTAACATGACAGTATTCTGTATTATGTTCTGTGGAATGCAAGGGGTGACAAGTAGAGTAAATGTTGGAGGGTGACTATCTAAATGCAAGCCATTTAAACAAGATCTTTTGGGGGACTGCAGAGGAAATGACAGGCTTAAGGCAGGATTAACTACTTCAGTAACACTATTACAAGTCTGTACCCACTCAGGTGTCAAGGCCTCACAGTGTTCTTTCTCATTTGAACAGAGAAACTATGATGAATAAGCTCATTTGTCAATGTATAATTACATCACCCATGACATCCTGGGTGCAACTCCTCATGGGGAACTACACAAACTACATGCCACAGCATGACTGCTGGAGTTTCGCTCAGATGACGTCAACTTAAACAGACTGTAGCCTCTTAGTTTTGGCACTTTTAGTATGCTGTATAAGAGATTCACCCCACAGTGAACAAAGAGAGTGCAGAAGAGAGTGCATACGGAAATAAATATATATGGACTTTGTTATCAGATTAACTAAATTGCTCTGTCACATTAGAATGAACTTGACACTGTCTATGTCAGACTCTTTGTTGGTGCAACAGGTTTACTCAGCGCTGCCCGAGGCATGAGGTCATTTCTGTGTTGATGAGATGCCTCAAGGACTTTACAATGGTTTGCTTAAGATTATAAAACAACTTCTACCTTGGTTCCCATATCCACATCAGTACACGGCAGACTGAAACATGGTATACTGGTATACTGTAATAAATGCAAAACCCCATTCATAAACAGCTTCTCAAAACCAGACAGATAGGTCTGTCAGGTGATTGAAGACAACAGATGTATTTGCTGTATGCAAATACTAAAATCCGGCAAAGTGCACAGTTTAGCACAGCCAGTGTGAATTTGCTAAAGGCGTACGGCAGGATTACCTGTAGTAAAGTCTCCTTAGGGGTGGCCAGCAGGTTGACTGCTGATGAGAGTTTCTGGAAAAATTCAGCAGCCAGGTCACCTAATCCAATACTCTGAGTCCAATCCACCAGCAAATCCAGGTTTGCCCGAATCTGCACCCCTCTTGACCACTGGTAGAACCCTCCTCCAGAACCTGGAAAAAGATATATTAAAGGTAGTCAGTTTCTTAATTCAAATTTTTACTTTTTTTTAACTCCAGATTCAAAAATTGTGAAATAAGTAGGGGTGCTAAAACCTCTGGATGCAAGCAGCCATCTCTTTCATGAGGAACTTTATTATGGTTTAGAATATTATTTATAACTTGTTTAACTAGTCAGGACAAAGAGTATAGAACAGTGCTGACCTCTTTCCATGAGTATATTGAAGATAGAGGCATTGGTGAAGAAGAACAAATAGGCCAGAAGCTGTGAGGAGATGTCCGTGTGCACTTGGAAGGTGTTAAGTAGTTGCAGTGCCTCCTTCAAAACATCCAGAATGCTGCTGACACCCACAGGCATACGCAGTTGTCCACTCTCAGAAAAAGGATTGCTATCCAGCAGCCCTGGCAGGACAGCATACAAAGTCTGGGCAGAGAGAAGAGGGTAAATGTTTACAAAAATTACATAGTAAATTAATATTTACTCAGTACAAAAATGGTCAACAAAATAATAAAGACAGCTACAAAGTGAAATCCGAATAACCATCAAAAAAAGTGGCAGGACTAGTAGTGTCTCGAGTTATCAGAGAACTGGACATCAGTGGTCTCAGTAGTCCAGTGAGACACAATGGAGCAACTGCAGTGGCGCAGATCGTGTATGTTTTCCCTGAGCCCACAGGAAGCACTGGAAGAACAGACTTCCGCTCAGAGCTCAGATAAATGCCTGGGACTGGGCTATGGTGAACATCTCAGCTGTGACAGTACAGTGCTATTACAGAAGAGAGACTTTTGGGAATTAGCTAGATAAGATACTACTTATAGCAACACTTTCTGTCTCATCTCCTTGATGACTGCATCCCTCACTGAACATCTAACTGTCAAGATAACAATAAAGTAACAAAGATGATGGCAAATACACAGGAACTGGATGTTTTATCATATAGTAGGAAAAACATTCAACACTATGCAGACCTCATGTTTCAGGAAGAGGAAGATCGCAAAGTACACAGGAAACAAAAGGATGTTCTGTGTTTAAACACATGGCTATAGCACACTGTGATCCAACCTGTAGCAAGACCCATGAGTAAGAACTGTCCCTGAGAACTTCAGACATTTCAGACTATTACCCTTCATGTTAACATTTAAGAGCAGTCTCTCCTGACCTGCCATGAGGTCAAACATTCTGAGGAAAGAGAAAGGGAAACAGCTGGTACCTTAAAGTACCTTAAATAGTGCCCTGTTTACAGTATACTAATTATATATTTGTGGTCATGACTCCATGTAAATCAATCTATCTACAGATTTGCAGTTCAATTTATGGTATTTAGGAAATGTTCTTATCCAACACACCTTAGTGAAAAGCTTTCTAGGCATTCTTGGGTCTCTTCACATTCATTGCACTGAAGGCATCAGAGGTCAATGAGTAATCTATCCTGGACAAAAGGTCCCAACCCACATTACTTCTCATTCGCTGACACATTCCTCTGCCTTTGTCCAACATCATGACATCATTACACTGGTCACTCAGGTCCACACAGGGAGGGCATTACTAAGACAAGTCTCTGAAAGACTCGTGATGACTCTTGAGGCATTAAGTGATTCCACTATTGAAAACACAATAGACACGCATTCCTCCCTTCAGATGGGACTCGAGGCTAACTTGGGTGGTAACATGTTCCTTTTTAGTAGACATGAAAGGAGAAGTGAAAGCGGTGTGCCTAAAATTCCTCATAAGCATGTGATTTTTGGGAAATATATATTTTCAGTAGAAACAGTCTGATAGCTCCCCTGTCTTACATTTAAGGAGTAAGAGCTTTTTGAAAATAAATAAATAAATCTTTAACAAGAAACCTGCGCATGAATATATTTTAGTAGAAGATTTCAACATCAAATATCAGTTCTAGTACTCTGGCACTGCTCTGATCTGATACCTATGAGACACTTCATTAGGTTGATACATACATCAGGTCATATTTACTTTGGGTGAAGTCAGTCAGCAGACATCAAAACCATGTGAGAACACAAAAGCATATGTCTTCTTGAGCTACACTGAACACATCTTTTAAATCATTACACTAAGGATTCTACTAAACACAAACCCCTCAGTAATTGGCACTCTCCCCACTGGACATAATAACTGTGTCCTTTCTTCCATTCTGGCTGTCTGGTGACGACAGCGGCTCTCTTCCTATGCAGGAAACAGACCACAGGCTCAGGGCACCATTCCGGCTACACATTCAAAGGCTGCAGCTGCTTCCCCATGAACTGAACAGCAGGCAACTGCTGGGTCAGTTTGTCCTTCCTGCTCACTCCACCATGAGCCCTCTCCACCCTCTCTCCATGCTACACGGCTCACCACTCAGGACAGACCAGGCTGACGTGTTCGCTTACACATGTAATGGATATTTGAGAACAAAGGCACAAGCAGGGCTGTGAAGTAGTCTAGTGTCAACACAAATATCCCTGACATATCTTAAAAGCCATCTCCCTTGCTTCATTAACAAAGTTAATTTGCAACCAGCTACCTGCAGTGAGATATTACTGTTTATGTTAGTAATTTAAAGTTTCACAAGAAGCAGCTGTACAAGTTTGTCTTTTGGGTAAGTGTTTCTCAGTGGAGGTGTGGCTGTTTGCAAACCAGAATTGTGGGCCTCCAAGTAATAAATGCCATGAAGCTGGGAAGTTTTCCTGATGCTTACAATTTAGTGAGCAATTAGACAATAAACATTTACTAGACACAGTCCAAAGAAGTTAAGTTTTCAGAACTGATATCTACCCAGTACTGTTGAAAGTAACTAAATCATGAAACAATGTGATCTTGATTAAATAATGTGTAATCAAATGCATATATGTGTAAGAATTCCAGGACTCCAGGACACCAACTGAAGAGAAGAGAGGGTTTGTACAAAGCTGTGCAAAATACTAAAACCCTGGGGAAATGCAGGGCATTTGTTTTTGATCCCATGGAAGGAGAGAAGCAATTACACACACCCATTTCAAACAGCCATTGCAGGGCAAAACTATGTTTCCACTGCCTTGTTATGACTTTTCTCTGACATGATTAACAAAAGAAAAGAATGGTGTTTACACTCACATGTCCTGTTTCAGATATTCTACACACAGCAGACAGATCACTGTATCAAGTTTGCACATGGCCTGTGGTGAATGTTCAAATGATTTACTGAAGTTAAGCTGAAGCCCAAAATGTTTGTGACACAGCAGAGCTTACTTTAGTAAGGTAATAGACAGTCTGCTGGAAAGTAAACATGATGACTTCCTCTAGGACAGTCATAGCCTCTTCACTGGCAGTGCGTGTAGACAGGATCTGAAAATTTAATTCTACAGAAGGAAACAAAACAAAATCACACAAAACATTAAACAACATATTCTGCCTACAGACAGTTTACACACCTAATGACCAAAGACTGATCTATACTGATATAAACAGCATACAAAACACAAAGTGATTTAATTTTGAAAGATGTAAACACCTTCACTCTGAGCCTTCTCGTCCTGCTGTGTAAACGGCAGAAGCAGGGGCACCTCATGCTGGATGAAGTGCAGTAACTCAATGGAGTTGGCCATCCACAGAACCAACGGCTGCAGACCTGGGATTAATTCAGCCATGCTTAGCAGAGGCAGAACTTCTGGTTCTGTCTTTATGTCCTCAGAGCCACTGCTAAACAAAAAACATTCATCACAGATTCAGTATTCCAGCCAGACATATAATTGTGGCATTAAAGCAATAAACTATACATACTGTAGAAAAACACTAAAATATTGAAAGGGAGCTCTTCATTTCCTGTTGTCTCACACTTGCTTATTTTCATACTTCATCCCATTCCTGCAACTGTGTCAGTATATTTACTCATTGCGGCATCACAGTAAACATATAAGGGAAGAGTGCTGTGGACAGCTGTCTGGTTCAGTTTCAAATACTTAATTTATCTGCCAGTCCACTGAACTACAGGGAGAAGGGGAGAAAGGAAGGGGCCCTCTATTTGCAAAAACATTTTAACACATTAAAGAAGCAACAAGCTTTAAAAAACACAAGCAAATGGAATAAAAGGAAGTTCAAATCATAAAGCTATTGAAGTTAATTTTCCCCTCTGAGTGCTTCCTTTCTAGCTGAAATGTGGAGGAAAATTATTTTAAATCAGGTTGTATCGTGGCCGGACAAAACGTCTGAGGAAAAACAAAAAATTTTTAAAGCCTAAGTTATTCCACAAGTCAAAGCTGTAGTAGCTCTCTGCTGGCAATCTGATTTATTTCTAAGACACTCCAGAGCGTATGACACTACTCAAATATCTGGGTCCCAGCAGAATGTTTGGGTACTTAATACTATTTCAAGGTTGTGAGAAATTAAACTATGTAGAAAAGAAAGGTCCTCACGAATCTGGCTGAAGTGCTGCAAGTTCTTTAGTCCTCTCCTGCCAGGGAACAGAATAATAAACATTGAAGATCACTTCTCTCAAAATATGCCAAAGATCGTACACATGCCTATGACTGCTATCTATAATAATTTGAAGGTTATTGATGGATAATTATCCAAAACTTATCCGAGAAAAAGTTGTAAGAACGTGGGTAATACTGAGGACAATAATGTGAGTTGTGATTTAAGTTGCTTTTTTTTTTAAAATTCCTACTCACCCACATGGTGAGCTGAATCTGGTTGGCGATTTTCAATAATAGCTTGCGGAACTGCACCATATCAAAGTTGGCGGCTGAATGTTGGATGCATAGACAGAGCAAGAAGGCTGGAATAAGTTTGGGCTCTTCTTCTTTTGGATCCACAAAGGTGAGGATCTTCTCGAGCACCTGGTCTTCTTGCTGCAGTTGGTAGGGAAAAGAGAGCACTCTGCCCTCCAGGTCCCTCCAATGAGCTGTTACTCTCCTGTGGGTCTTTGGCTTTCTTAAAGAGGAACCACAAGTTTTACAGGGTGAGGCTACAGCTGGGGGACACAGAGTGGCCATCCAGGAGGGCATGTGCTGGGCATCGGGGGCAGTGGGATCCTTAAACATGAAGAGGTAGTGCTGACCCATGCCCACCAGGTCCCCAGGGAGAAGTTCAACCTCGCCCTTTAATGGAACACCGTTCCGGGTGACGGGGGCTCCGTGGAGAGGCTGCAGTAGGGTAAGAGTCCTCTTGCTGCCCTCAGGTTGGGGGCTAGGAGCGTCCAAGCGTCGCACACAGCAGTGCTGGGGCAGCACATCAGATGCATAAAGAAGGACATCTACCTTCAACCGTTCCATATTCTCAGCGTGCTCACTGCAGCCAAACATACAAGTGTTCCCGCTCAACAGGTAGATCACAAAGTCCTGCAAAGAACCAATAGGAGACTTAGCATAGCAGAAAACCATTTCATTTAAGACCAAATGAGATAAGTGAGGAGTGGACACAATATTAACAGGCCAACAGAAGCCTCTGATACTGAGTTAATTTCTCCAATGGTTTATTTTTTTACTATGCCATCTATTAATGTATTTGGATCATGTATTTATTTAAAAGAATAATTACTTTATAACCAGTATGACCAGTATGGATAGACTTAAATCCATTTAGGATGGACATTAAATTCAACAGCTATAATTGTGTGGAAACAGACTGTCAGGCAAAAGGATAAAAAAGATTTTAAAAATCCTTTTGAGATTTGCTTAAATGACTGATGTATCACTGTGTTCATCTCTTAATTTAAATTTAATCTCTTGTTGGGCACTGACTATGTCAAATCACCTTTTAATTGAGTTTCATTTCACTTGCCACAAAAGATAAAAATAATAAATAACAAACCATTCTCATTGACAAGGGGACACTAGGGGAACTGTGTCAGAAATGTTCTAGTATAGCAGCAAGAGTCTGCACTGATTACAGCTTTGCTTTCTCAATGTAAGTACACATGGCAGAGCTCTACCTGCACAAATTACAGCACTGAGGACGACCACATCCCTCTGGAATTTTAATTCCTGCTTACGGTTTCAACCTTCAGATAGTAGTTGCACGCAGATTCAAAACAACCACCAGGCGCTTTATTGCTTTCTCCATAAGGAAGGAACCATTGACATTAACTGATGCTAAGATTAATCCAGTGTTAAGGTCAGATAAATATGCTGTGGTGATTCTGAACATGATATCTTTTCAATCAGCGCTGTGTTAAAAAGTAACTCTGGCTACCTCTGCTGCAGGCCAGACTGTCTGTTTCCCAGTGGAGCACACACCCCCACCCAGCCTCCCACACATACATTGGCACACCCACACAACACACTGCATACTCAGCAGCATTTACAATCAAGAACAAACAGCGCAGTGGTAGTTTCCTGCTCCTGGAAATGGGCTTGTCTAGGCCACAGGCCGTCATTCTGGTCTTCACTTAAAAATAAGCAGTTAGTTTCTGTAATAAATGAATAACCAGGAAAAAAATGCTATCAACAAAGATTACAGTATGTGTGTTATGGTCTCAGTTCGTTGTAGTGTAATGTCTATCTGTGTTCTGTTGTGGTGGGAACAAAACATGTTTGTGCACGTGCTTTGCATGTGTACTTTCCCTCTCTGAAGCCTTTAAGCTGTAAGAGACCTAACATGTACAGTACGTTTCCTTTCACAAGTTCTGCCAGAAGACAGTCGGGGTTCTTGGCAGTGGCAGTACTGATTCAAGTTGAGTTTCCCACCCATGAGTGACAGGTCAATCCCTGGAGGCCTAGAGATCACCTGTGTCCCTCGTGGCTGCCTGTCTACCTCAATCCACTAATCCAGCCGGAAGCTCCCTCACCCATCTGTGCTACATGTGCATGACACACCAGAGTGGTTGTTCCACACCTCCGCGGGATTCTCTTTACCAGATTAAACTTTGAAGTTCAATTAAAAGCTTTAATGTGGTTATCAAGGTTAACAAGGAGTAGATTTGCAGAGAGTTTACAGTGTTGGGTAAGCTCATAGAAAACACCTCCACTCACCTTGTGGAACTGTTGATTAAAGCTAGGCCAATTAAATACAGATAGTCATCTAGTGTAGGAGACAATCACAACCTGACAGCCTTCTATGATGAAACTAGAAAACTAAGAGAAACTGCAACTACTACTATATACATATTATAAGAAACAACAATAGAAGGTGGTTATTAAGCTGTAGTCAAAATAGCCTTACTTGTCTGTTGCTGTAGCCCTGCAACAGAAGGAAATAGGGGAAATCAAAGGGCGGGTGGATGGAGTACTGTGTAGTGTTGTCATCGCTGCTCTCTGTCTCTTCCTTTTCTGTGCCGAGACAGCGGGTCTCGGTGTCAGCCTCTGCCTCCGGGTCCTCCTGCAGCGCTCCTACTTTATGGACCTTGCCAACTTCTTTACCCATGGCAGATATGTCCATGTCACTCAGGCTCCTCCAGATGCCAAGGCTGTCTATTTCTCCATCATTCCCATCCACAAAGAGTGAGGTGACCCGTGAACGCACTTTCTGCAGCTTTCTGACCTGGGCATTGAGACCTGATGAAGACAGGGAAGGTAAGAAAAGTGAATATGATGGTCAAGAACTGAGTTGGTCAAGAAACCCACACAAGTTATATGAAGAAATGTGAACTAAGGCAGAACACTAGACCCTTAGAAATAATCCAACAGTTTCATTCTTAAAAGCATTTTAATGACACTAAACTACGACCAATATTAGTATTCAGTATTCATTATACCTACTTACAATCTATTCAAGAAATGGCAAGCTACATTTGAGACAACCCCACTCAACACTTTCAATAATAAGCTTTTTATACACACATAGCGTTTTTAGTAATACAGCTATCTGTTAACATGTTAGCATCTCCTAGCTGACTGTGATGACTGTGGCCTGATTCATTGTTGCAGTTGAGATGAAGAATGGACAGGAAATTTAGAGAATAAGAGATGATCACTTCCATTTGATACCACCCATAACTGCACGGGACTGACGTAACACAAAAACCATTCAGCTTAGACCTGGAGCCATTAAGCACTTTGGAATGTTCAGAGGCCAAACTTTCACGCCCAGCAGTTCCCTGGGCGTTATCAGCTGTGGAAGTGGGCGTCTGTCCACATTGTTCTGCACGGAGAAGGCAGTAGCAGGCCTGAGTCTCCACCAGGGAACCCTGAGAAAGCCTACAGTCCGTGCCAAAGTCAACAGGGTCACACATTCTCCAGAGAGCAGGAAACAAGCTCAGATGGGAAAAAAAATGAGCGGTTGCTTAGACATGCTTTAGGTACTCCAGCACGATGGGAAAGTGTAACAGATTATGGGAATATTCTAAGAAAACACACTCTCCTTTAAAAAAAAAAACAGTAAACGAAACAGTAAAAGTCACATTACCTGTAACCATACAAAAATTAATTTAGGCACACTACCTGCAGTAACTGTGTCTCTATCTTTGGCACTACGCTCCTCAACACTTGTTCTTTTCTGGATCTCGAACCGTCTAGAGAACCCATCTTTGGGTTTCCAAAGTGACTGCAGTATAAGGGGCTTCTCATTGTCACCAACCACCCGAAGGCACTCTGTCTTCCACTGATGGTCCACCCCTGTCTGGCCAATAACATCACAGAGTACATATGCCTGTGGGTCTTCCTCTTCTAGGCAGTATCTGTAAAGCACCAGCAATATCAATTCACTGATCACGCAATCTGATTTTATGACCTGGAACTAACAAAAAAATCTACACTATTTTAATCAGTACAGCTAAAGCAACAGAAATAATCACAATAACAGCTACAAATTAAAACACTTCCTTATCACAAAACAGATTATTTTTGAGTCTGTAAAAAGACAGGAAGGATAGACTCACCTCTCCAGGGCCTCTTTAACCAGCTCCTTGGCACTGGACCGAGTCGTAGCCAGCACACTCTTATAATTGGTCCCCTGGCAGATGTCACTGCCGAATATTTTTAGGATCCCTGGAGCAGAGAGCTGGCTGGACAGCTCAGATGAGTCGTCGGTGTCCGGCAGGTCTCCTGACAGGTGTCTGCCCCCCTGCCTCGGCCCACTGTCCCGCAAGAGAGGACTCCGATTAAATACAGTGGCCAGCTTGTTGTTGTGGCGTCGAATCTTGCTTTTAGCTGGCTGCCTGACACCAGTGCTCTCCATGGATTGTGTGGTGATATCAGACGCATTGGACCTGAGATAGATACAGTGTGCCAGTTAGAGGATAAACTTTAAGATGTGCCCCAGCTATGCTCATCCACACAGTGTCCATCTTCAGGACAATAAGGACAGTATCCTTTTAAAAGCATTCCATGGACAGTGAAGCAAAGACAGATTCCTCAGACCCATGAGTACACCTTTTATACTTGAAAGAGGATTTTGTTTTGCTGGCCAATAGTGAATGAAACTATATTAGATACTCGCTAGAGCAGACAGAGCTTAGTTGACAGTGGGTGAGGGCTCTATTTAGGGGACAGAACTTGTATTTATAAATACTACATATGGTACTGAAATTTTCTCTCCTAGTAACCCACAACATTAAACAATGTATATAAACAGAACTTGTGCCTAAGATAAGGTGTAACGTTACTACAGTGTAGTAACAGTTATTTCATTTAAATAAGTTAAATAAGTCAGACACACACTTTTACAACTGGAAGGTGACTTAAACAAGAACCCTTTTACTTGAACAGTGACTTAAATAAGGACACCTTTACCACTGACAGGTGATTTAAATAAGGACACTTTTACCACTGAAAGGTGATTTAAATGAACCCTAGCCCTAACCCTACCACTGAAAGGTGTTTTATATAAGGACACTTTTACCACTGGAATATGAATAAAAAAAGACACTATCCCACTGAAAGGTGATTTAAATAAGGAAACTTTTACCACTTAAATGTGAATTTAAATAAGGACACTTTTAGCACTGAAAGGTGATTTAAATAAGAGTGGTTTTACCACTGAAAGGTGGTTTAAATGTGGGTATTTTAATGAAAAAGGACTTAAATAAGGGTGTTTTTACCACTGAAGTGTGACTTACTGCAGAGATCCATTGCTGGGCTTTCTCCCCAACTTTGCCAGGCTTTTTTTCGGTGATCGGATCAATAATCCGACTGGAAAGCCGAGGGCTTGCTTGCTCAACTGGTTGCTTCGCTCTTCTGATATCATTTTCTTCACAAATGGGCAAATCTACTTTTTAAAAATATTCAGCAGCTGGTGAAGCTACAATATAGGGTTCAATATATCAAGCTGAGCACAGACCGCCCTTCTACGACTTAATGTCAATGTTATCTACATTATCTGTAAACAAAAAAAACAACTTTTAGAAGATTATCCAGATTGCCAGTCAGACTGAAGTGTCTTGCTGCTGTTCTTCGGTCTTCCTCTCCATGTCGACCGTTAGTTCTTCAACTTTCATCCTCGAGAACTTCTGGAGCCGGTACACACACCACACCACGGCAGAAATAATATCCCGTGACGACAGGCGGTCCACAACCAAAACCAAGAGGAAAAGTTCAAATGTAATTTTATTTTATCCGGGGATTGAGTTAATAGTTTCTCCTCAGGAGGAGCCGGTTTATCCGTTGGTCTCGAGCTGCTACGCGTGAGTGTCTGTTTGAAAAGCAGCATGAGCAGCGGGATACGGCCATGACGTCACTCCCAAGGAGAGGGCCGGGTTTAGGTAACTGTGTGAACGAATATAAACTATGTGGACAAAAGTATTGGGACACCTCTTAATTTCTAAATGTTTCTAAGTGTTTCAATCATACCCATTGCCTCAGGCGTACAAAATCAAGCAAGAGCGGTTTGGTGGTTAGGGAGTTGCCCCTGGCACGTGGGTTCGAATTACAGGACTACTAGTGGCACCACTGAGGTTCCCTTGAGCAAGATACCGTCTCCACAAAGTGCTCCCCGGGCTGCCTACTGCTTCACTTGCTGAATGGGTTAAATGTAAAGAAAGAATGTCACATTGTTTACTCTGTGCGCTGTGGTGTTCATGCATGACTATAAGGGACCACTTTGTACCAAGACGTTTTGGACAACTTTCTGGACAGTTTGGGGAAGAACCTTTTCTATTCCAGCATGACTGCGCCCCAGTGCACAAAGCAAAGTCCATGAAGACACGGTTAGTGTGGAAGAACTAGCCCGCACAGAGCCCTGACCTCAAATCCCATCCAACACCTTTGGGATGAACTGGAACGGAGATTGTGAGCCAGGCCTTCTCGTCCAGCATCAGTGCTTCAGCTCAAAAATGCTCGACAGAAGGAATGGGCACAAACTTCACACAAAAACACTCCAAAATCTTGTGGAAAGCCTTCTAAGAAGAGTGAAAGCTGTTTTAGCTGCAAAGGGGGAACAACTCCATTTTAAAGTCCATGTAGTTTAAACGCAATGTAATTACAGGCCCTGTTGGTGTAATGGTAAGGCGTTCCAGTACTTTTGTTCAAGTAGTGTACACACGTTGGATGAACGGTAACGTCAAACACCATGGACGTATCGGTACAGCAAGTATGACCATGATTGTATGAAACGTAACAAGACTAGTCTAGGATACGCTGACGGAAAAGGGAAGGGTGGGAAAGGATATCCCTTTACCGGAGTCAGGAGGGAAAGAAAAAAATAAAATCAAAGTCTTAAAAAAGGAAAAATTACTAATTACTATTCATATCACTAGTTGAAATTAAGGACTACTCATTTCTGACCTTAACCATTTCATACCCACCTCCAAATCATGCATTAGCGTCAGTCACGTTTAAAGTACGCCATCTAGTGGCCATACCAGGTAACTGACCCTTCATTTCGACGTGGAGGGAAAAGTCTAACTTAACACTACAAGAACTGAAACAATTGACCTAGCGATTAGGGAGTTGCTCCTGGTCAGAAAGTTGTGGGTTCAAATCCCAGGACTGCTAGTGGCACCCCTGAGGTACTGTCCCCATACACTGTGCTGGTGGCCGCCCACTGCCTCACTTGGTGAGTGGGTTAAATACAGAGAAAGAATTTCATACTGTTCACACTGTGCTGTCACACATGACTATATAAGGGGTCACTTCACCCACATGGACAAATATACAGTACAGGCCAAACGTTTGGACACACCCTCTCATTCAATGTGTTTTCTTTATTTTCATGACCATTTACATTGGTGATTCTCACTGAAGGCATCAAAACTATGAATGAACACATGTGGAGTTATGTACTTAACAAAAAAGGTGAAATAACTAAAAACATGTTTTATTTTCTAGTTTCTTCAAAATAGCCACCCTTTGTTCGGATTACTGCTTTGCACACTCTTGGCATTCTCTCGATGAGCTTCAAGAGGTAGTCACCTGAAATGGTTTTCACTTCACAGGTGTGCCTTATCAGGGTTAATTAGTGGAATTTCTTGCTTTATCAATGGGGTTGGGACCATCAGTTGTGTTGTGCAGAAGTCAGGTTACTACACAGCCGACAGCCCTATTGGACAACTGTTAAAATT
>JBBPCY010000028.1:11544990-11569728 GCA_037974405.1 Brachyalestes nurse | reverse complement strand
TATTTCACCTTTTTTTGTTAAGTACATAACTCCACATGTGTTCATTCATAGTTTTGATGCCTTCAGTGAGAATCTACTAATGTAAATGGTCATGAAAATAAAGAAAACACATTGAATGAGAAGGTGTGTCCAAACTTTTGGTCTGTACTGTACATATGTGCTCTACCTCTGCATCACATTCAAGGACCATATATACATTGAGGAATTGCATACTCATACTACTGCAGATATTTAATTAGATGGTGCCACTGCACACTGACTACTGTTCCAGATTTGTTAAATGCTTCTCTTCCCATTACCTGCCCAGTTGTATTTTTTTTGTCACTGCTGCTACAAGAAATAAGTTGTACGAAAGTATGACAATAGAACTCTTACTCTTATAATGCAGGAGTGTCAAACCTTATCCACAAAGGGACAATGTGGCTGCAAATCTGAACCCTGAAAACTGTTGGAAAATCAAATGGAATCAATGCGCTTTTAACTGTTTACAACAAAAACCTGCAGCCCCACTCAAGCTTTGGTGAGATGCCTGATGTAATGCATACATCAAAACACACGTCCACGTTCTGTAGAAATTAACCTGTTTAATCCAATTTTTTTCCTGAAAATTTCAGCACATGGATTTTAACTCATGAGACCTTCCTAATGCACAAACATTATGCACTTTTTAATTTAATTTTGGTTAAGTTGGTGAAATGTTAAGTTTTATACTTGGTCACAATTGTGAGCGACAGGAGACAACATAGTCCTTTTTTGGAAAAAATGGAAAAGTTTTTTGCTCAGAAGCATTTTTGTGCCTATATATTATTGTGCTTATAACAAAAACGTTCAATACACAGTCTAAACAGGAGACACATGTTAACATGGTCAATTTAAGTCCTTTTTTTGATGGATTAATTTCATTTATCTTATAGATAAATCATAACCCAACATAACTGGATAGCACTCTTACTTAACAGCATCACTATCACTGAACCAACACGATCACTTTCCACTGCATCTCTTTCAAGTGTGGGGTAACAGTAATGCTGCAAACAGCAAATGGGGTGTCTTGTACGTCGAGGAGGTCCAACACATTGGATAATTTTAAACTGTATAAAAGTTAATATTAAAAGACATTAATTGCCAAAATGTGTGTATTGCATTCAGTACAATGTATTATGGTGGCGGTCACAATTCTGACCGTTAGCATATATGCGCCTCTCCTAAGCAAAATATATAAACAGGAGTGTAATACTCAACATTTATCAGTAGTAGATCCCTTCAAGAGTGTATGTACCAAATGTGATAGTGTTTTCTGTGAATTAAGATATTTTAATTAGGTTCTTTCATAGAGCTCTGAGTAAGAAATTCCCATTCACAGGTGCAAACAGCACCTGGTCAGTCCACACTTGTCACATGATCCTGATGAAGTTTAATCACGACAGTTTAGTTTTTCATTTTTAAGTAAAATTTGTCAACCAAACCACCATAAACAATACTGGATCCTCCAGAAGATTAAAAAAATTGTCACTTTTGTGACCATTGGGATTAAATGGGTTAAACTTCACTACTTAAGGCAAAGCAAACTGCTTCATATCTGTTGGTGGATATTATTCCCTTCACACGACGAGGACTCATAAAACCTCATATATTGTGGATTAAATGACAGTACACCCAGTCAATACAACCAGTCAACATGACGCTGGATTCATTTTGACTTTTTATTCAAGACAAAAATACAGGATTTTAAAAATATGAACAAAATGAAAAATCCACTTTTCTAAACTAAAAGTGATCAAACATTTTGGGATATAGCTTACAGAGAGGGGAGAAATTATGAAAGCTAAGCAATAAAGATCCCAATCAGGGAATCAGTCCAAATACTGTACATTAAGCTCCAAAACCGCTCTTCCAATTCTAAAATGTGAAGTGAGACCCAACTGCACAAAGCAAACATGTCACAGGTACTTTTTTTTTTTATTAAATGCATACTAACAGAAATAAGAATGGACCTTCATGTACTTAAATGCTTATAAGCTCAAAATAATTAAGTATGAAGGAACAGAAACATGGTAAAAACAAGGTATTGTGAAATCTGCTGGAAAAGGGCATCGGAACCATTTTACATTTATTCCTTTTATTTTATCTGATTTAGGCCACTACATCTGTGGTTCACCTTGTTTTAAGCAGCGGAGATGACACGGTGAAGACTGGAGATCTTCTGATCTTCCTCAATCAGCTGTCCCAGCGCTCCCTGACGTGCATAAATGATTAGAGAAACACAGTTAGAGTCTGAAATCTCAAAAGCTTGCAGCAAAAAGTTAATTGTACATAAAACCAGGAAAAAAAACCTATAACATATTAATGGTCACTCAAATAAGTATATTGTAATAATACAGTAATAAACATTTTAGTAACTTTTTTGTCCAATTAGTTTAAGGACAACAATGAACATTCTGGCTGACACTGGGACATTTCTGCACTCTTCTTTCTGCCTAATCGTTTTGGCCCTTGCTGTACTACAGAGACCATAACAGTAAAACTTAGTGACCATTCAGTTTAACAGGTAAGAATTTAAGGGAAAGCACACAAACAGAACCTTGGAACCATAAAAAACTATTTATGACAGACTCATATTTTACCCCCCATAACAGTAACCCGCTTGATATCCTCTCGTCGATTTCTTTTCTGAGAAGGGATAACAGATTGTAATGCTAACAATAATAAAGTTACTATATAGATTTCCTGCAACTAATGGTTTAAAACCTGATTAAGTCTATAGCAGAAATTCTGCTTTGAACAAATGCAAAGTAAAGTAAAATAAGGCACAAATCACAAAAATAAAACACTTTCTATATTCAGAAAAGAACATTGTAACCATAAAATTAATCTGTGACTCCGGGATATCAACCGGGTTCATCTGTAAAGCCCAACATTTTGCTTCCAACTTGTTTTAAGTGTAGTAGGCATTTGGCATTTCAAAACCAAACAAAAAACAAAAGAAAGAAAAGCCTGAGGATCTTAACCATAACTTGGAAGAAAACAAAAATGAAAACAAAAAACCCAAAACAAACAAAAGAAATAAAAAACATCAGCTCTGAAACACGTTTACAGGCAACAGCATTCAAATGGATGTGGGTAGAGAAAGGAGTACCTTGGGTGAGTACCTGCACAGTTTGACAGTATCCTTGATTTTTAATTTGGCTTTTCATGGGGTCGCTCACAACACCAACGCTGTGTGAGGTATGGAAGTCAGCTGCAATAATTCATTAACCCTACACTTCCATCATCCCAATGCTATCGGCTCTCGACTTTAAGAACAGACTGCATTAAAGTGCAAGGCAAGGAAGCACACATCCATGAAACTGGAGAACAGAATCAATACTGGCTGCAGTTTTAATGAGTTAAAAAAAGCTCCTTTTGTGAACACCTCAAAGACATTACAAATACTGCTGAAACTGCTGTGTGCTTATATATGTTGATGCATACATAGGCACACCACGTTATATGTTCAATGCATCAATTAAACAAATACCACAGCATTTTCTTACTGCGAGCATTGAGTTAACAGTTGAGGTTCAGATAGTATAGGCAGAGGCAGAAAAAATAAAAAAACGTAAATTTGGAAGACAACTTGTCTAAGAGACAAATGTATGACCGATACAAAACAAAGTACCTCCAGGCATGTTTTTCAGGACTACACTGGCTTTTCCCTCTGGGTTTGTTTCATTCTACCTTCTTCTGTTTCAGCCTCTAGTCCCATCTTCAGTGCATACTTACGATGCACTATTAAAAAACAGGAAGAAAAATCACAGACATAACTGAAAGAAAAAGGGGAGGGAGAAGGGAGGTGGGGGGGGGGAAGAGCCAAGCTGGAGGGGGAGAGTGCACTTACCTGGAGCTGATCTGAGGTCCTATCAGATCAGTTTTAATTGGACTGAGTGTCACCTTCAGAATGGAGGTCTTCAGTGGTGCCGTTCAGCTCTGCTTTGGGAGGTTCCACCTCCGCGGGCTCGGGCTTCAGGGGCTCACTGGGCCGCTCGTCACCTGAGCCCTTCCCACTACTTTTCTTCTCTTCTGTGTCTTTGTGCTCTGAGGGGAAAGTACAGATATCTTACTTGCAGGAGTAGCCCACAATGTAGTGGCACATATTTTGATTATAGGGCTGCATTCTGTGGAAAAGCACTGAGGAAATATATGATTTAGGACTTAAGTGATTGAAATTATGTTTTTTTAATAATGGTTACATAAAATGGTATGTGTCAAAAGCAATACCATTACATATTTCCAACAGTGAAAACAGCAGCTTTACTTCTGATTATAAATACACCTGCACCTATCATATGACAATATAACATTGTTTTAAACTTGTTTAAACTTAACTAATTAACTGCCAAATTTGATGTGTGATATGTGCTGTCCTTGGGTGTGTGGAGCTTTTAGTCTGCTAGCTTTAGTGACTGTCAGTCTTACTCTGTAAGTTAGTATTAGAAGTTACCAAGAGTCAATGGGAGCCATTTCCAGCTTTTGGGCATTACAATAACTAATTAATCACTGCACTATTCAACATTTTAATCAATTAAATTATGCTACAGGTACAGTAGGATAATTTTCACTTTCACACGGATCAGCAGTCGCTGTTTCAGTCCATTGCGTGTTTTTGAACCTCCCGCCTCTGAGTACAGCTGACTGTGATGTCAGGGGTTTGTGCGCCACACAGTGGTTACCAAGGCAATCAGACACCTAAACGGACTCAGCGCCGCCCCAAACATAAACAAGCAACCCGAGGACGAGCCAATCCGAGAACTTTATTTATTTCTCCTTGCTGCTGATTGGCTGCTGCCCGGTGACGCTGCAGTCCAGAATTCCCCCCATGGAGCGCCTCGTGTTTTTCATTTTGTTCTTAAGCCCTGTATTTTTATTACTTTAAATTTAATTTATGTATTGCTATATTCACCCTGCTTATACCAAAGAAAACGACAGCACATACCAAAGAAAACGTCCATGCATTAATTACACTACAGTCTACACAGGGGTAACATCAATATTTTACATTCTCGCACTGCAGTTCAGTGTAAACTGTACAGTACAAATACGGGTTTATCTTTACAGGAGTTTCAAATTAAATGTTTTGGGAGCATATTTAAGGTTTACACTGTAAAACAGGCATAACGCGGTTTTTCACTATACGCGGGTGCTCTTGGAACTTAACCCCTGCAAAAAGCAAGGGGTTACTGTAATACAAAAGAAAATTATGCCATAGGTAAAACAAGAGTAAATAGCTTGCGGGACGGTTGACAAAAGTTTAGGTTCTCGTCAATTACAACAGAATGTGGTACACTGGAATGTAAGAACTTTGGTCTCACCTTTGTCTCTAGTAGATCTGTCCTTCTCTTTATCTCTATCCCTGTCCCTGTCGCGGCTGCGGCTGCGGTGTCGATGGCTCTTGCGCTCAGAGCTGCGGGACCTCCTCTTCTCCCTGCTGCGGGACCGCCTCTTCCTGTCCGAGCGTTCTCGGCTACGTCTCCTCTCCCGGTCACGACTCCTGATCAAAACCAGACAGTGTGAACAATGTGTGCTCAGTTCTGCTAGTATTCAATAAAAACTAACCACACAATTTTGTGAATAATACTCAACACTATCAATTTCAACATCAGGATTAGATCAGTTACGCTGCAGACAGAGATTATGATGCATTTATCTGTCCACAGTCTGACAGAGTGAACAAGCTCCAGTGAATTTAGCAAATCCTACTAAATCATTTGCAAGCCCCAAATTAGAGGCACTGTAACAAAGGCACAAGTACACCATCAATTATACTGTGGTAAAGGACTAGCTTATTAACACTCTTACCCTCTGGGTATATAGTAAGAATATAGCACTTTCAAGAGGTAAATCCTGTAAAAACACTATATGCTGACCCAGTTTGTTAAAGCCAAGTACGGGTACTGTTTCACCTAAGGTTTACCCTGAGCATGCATACCTGCTACGCTTCCTGTCCCGATCCTTGCTTCTGCTTCTCCTCCTGTCCCGCGAGCGGCTCCTGCGACGGTCTGATGCCCGGCTGGAGTGGCGGCTATGGGAATGGCTCCGTCTGCTGCGTCTCTCCCGCTCCCGCTCTCGCTCTCTGTCCCGTTCGCGTTCACGTTCACGCTCTCGCTCTCTCTCCCGCTCCTTCTCCCTTTCTCTCTCCCGTTCCTTTTCTCTCTGCTCCTCCTCTTCCTTGCGCTTCTTCTCGCGTTCTTCTCTCTCACGTTCTCTGTCTTCCCTCTCCTTCTCTCTCCTACCACGGTCTTCTTTTTCTGGGTCTTCCGAGCGGCGACGAAGTTTCTCCTGCAGAATTCCACCAAATAAGTCAAACAGCATGCAACAGCTTACTCAACAAACACCAAATGTTCAAACTGTCATTTTCGCTTTGTCCAAATTGTCTTCTTAGGAGAAAACAAATACACAAGGGTTGAACAAGATAACTTATCTGCCTGAAAGTTTTAAATATTTTTAAATATGGCCATTAAAAATGGCTGCATGTAATACAAAAACTGCACCAATTGAATTTAAGGAACATGTCAACATTTGAATTAACAGCACTGATGTGAACTAATACATAACCAACTTTCAAAGCATGATTCACATTCACCTTAAGCTCTTCCACAGTTGATTTGATTTTAGCATAGCCCATATGCTGCTTGCCCATTAGATGGTCATCCACTCTGGACTGAGCGTCACCAACGATGAGGAAAGCACCACACACTTCGCAAACTTCCATCTGCTTCTCCTGAGCAGCAAAGCTCTCGATAGTCTAAAAGTTTAAAAGAAACAATTCTAAGTCTGATTGTGCCTTTGAGATCAAAGCTCATGTAAGGCTTCATGGCTAAATTTGTTAACATATTTAATAGACTCATGACTCACAGAAGGTGTTGAGCTGAGCTGCTCTCTCTCCTCCTTTAGCTGCTCCACAAGCTTCATCATGCCTTGAGCTTCCTCCACCCGGCCCTCCGAACCCAGTTCTTCAATCTGAATATGAATCAACAAAAACCAATATACATAATACTGGCATAAAACAAAATTTCTGAAGATATTTTACTTTCATGTGTAAATTCATGTGGAATGCACCACAAAGTGCAAAATTAAATTCACTGTATGACTACATTGTGAATAAATTGCAGATAAGTGTGTAGCAGACAGTTCTATCATATACCACTAAACAACTTCCCTGAAAAACAATAGTGCTCAATGGTATTTTGTTGGTATTGGTATGAAGTCTTATACTACTGGATTCACTTGAACTCTACACACTGTACATGACAGAGTCATACCTGGATGACAAGTTCTTCAATTTTCTCTGTGAGTACTTGGGCTTTTTCCTCATTCTTCCCAGATGGGCCAGGTCCCTGTCAGCACAGGCAAAAGTGAGCATAACAGGGGCCACAATAGTTGAGCAGCTTTCCAGACAAAGACACAAATATGCTAATGACAGGTGCTAAAGGTGGCTACAGTTCACTTACTCCAGCATTCTGCTGGGCCTGTGACAGTGCCAGTCTGGCATGGCCTCTCCGGATCCTGCGTTCCACCTCAGCCAGGAGACTCTGGAGGTATCTCAGGAAGTCTCTCTCATAGCCTTCTTTCATGAAACGAGAGCTCTTCTCATACCTGCCCAACACATATTAATATTTCAAATTTTGAACGAAACATACCAAAGAATGTATTACTGTAGGACAGAAGGGTGTTCCACTTACATTTTTCGCAGGTTTTCATCATGAATCTTTTCACAAGGACCTAGGAAAGGATTTTTTATATATTACATAGACGTAGGTTTTACTTGGAAAACAAAAAGTTGCTATATAACATTATCCTGTAGCAACTCTCAAAACATATCCTTACCCAAATCAGATCGCGTGTTGGTGAACAGTTCAGCTGGGCAAAAGCCACACAAATAATACTTGCACACCTATGGTAAGAAGAAAAAAAGATGAGATTAAATGCTAAACAAAGCAGCCTTTAGACTTAAAATGAATAATATGAAGTTAACAATGCAATTATATGAACAGACCAACTTAAGTTTGCAATACATTGTGAACATAAATTGATCAGCTGCTGCTAAAATTTGCTTTAAAGTAAGCTTGCCATACATATATTGTTTGCTAATCGTTATTGCAATATCAGACTGCAATATGCAAATGAGCCTTTAACCGGTCACAGTGTTTGACGGGGTGACCAATCACAGCTCCAGGTGAATGAAGGTCTTCATGTAATCCAACAAAAGTCTAATTATTCTGGCCAATCTTTATACATTAAATGTGTTGGCAAATCAGTGTGTGAATGGGAGGGGCTAATTTGCTGCAGTCAGAATAATGCGATATATAATGTGTTGGTTTTGTGACATCACAAAAACTGATTTAAATAGAGGCTGCTTTTGTAGCCTATTTTCCATTTATATACTATATGGATGGGTGAGTAAACATACCATTTTGAAACAACCTTTACAGACTTAAAGGCTTTTTAATTCCAGAAAAGTGATATGGGCCCTTTAATATCGTGAAAGGCACTGCAGCCGCACTGTGTAGGATTAAAATAGTAATAGTCCATACTCTGCAGATCTTCAATGAAATGACATTTATCAGAAAGAGTACTGGAACTAGCGAAACTTCTATTCTGTGCCCATGTCACAGAAATTTTTTTTTAACCGTACCATTCATTCCACAGCCCATATATGCAAACTAAGCTGTCCCAATAATTCAATAATAATTCACTATAAAGTTTCAGTTCCTAATGCATTTGAATAAATACAGAGCAGCTTATCAGATCAGAACTCGTATCTTAAGGCACAGTATTAAAACCAGCCCATTTCAAAATATTCTAGGTGACAAGATGTTGGAAAATGTTCAAGCGAAAATGAATTCTGTTTTGGGAGAGTTAAACAGACATCATAAGTGAAACTCACTGAAAAAATACAATATATTTACGCCAATATGTTTACTCATTAAGTCCAAAAACTACATTTATCTAGGCAGCCACTGTCATCTCCAGCCACACTTGTGAACACGGAATTACACTATACGGGCAAATGTATCGGGACGCCTTAAAATTACACCAACAGGGACATTAAATTCAAATATGGAATGCTTTGAATGCTTTCCACAAGATTCTGGAGAGAATTTGTGCCCATTTATTCTGTAAAGCATTAATGAAGTCAGACACTGATGTTGGACGAGAAGGCCTGGCTCGCAATCTCTGTTCCACTTTATCTCAACTGTGTTGGATGGGGTTAAGGTCAGGGCTCTGTGCGGGCCAGTCAAGTTCTTCCACACTGAACTCATGCAACCATGTCTTCATGGAGCTTGGGCACAGTCACGCTGGAATAGAAAAGGGCCTTCCCCAAACTGTGTCCACAAAGTTGGAAGCATGGCGTTGTCCTAAATATCTTGGTATGCTGAAGCATTAAGATTGCCTTTCACTGGAAGTAAGGGCCCTAGCCCAAACCCTGGAAAACAGTCCACATAGTGTACCATTAGCCATGCCTCTGCTGCTCTCCGCCCACAAGTTAAGCCCGCTCGATAAAAGGTCGCAGAACCCCAAGAACGCAAATTAACAGGCCCGTAGACGTTTACTACGAGGATGAGGACCTAAAGCCATTTTTATTGGAAACAAGCTTAAACATTCAACCGGCCAAGCTGGCGGGTCACCTGCCAAAAAACGCTGAGGCAGCTAACAACGTTAGCAGGCTAGGCGGGCAAGGCATCTAGAGAACTCGGGGCCACTTTAAAAACTAACGTTAAAGAGAACATTACCAAGAAATACAAGACTAGTTCGCTTGACAAGATTGACCCAACGATATTAATACTTTAATAAAGTACCCAACGTTAGTTCTAGTCCCGTCAAGCTAAAATAGCAGGGCTGTAATTTGCCAGCTGGCTAAGCTAGCAGTGGTGGCTCTACTCACGGTCTCGTGGTCCCAGCGGACGTTGCAGCGCTTCTCATCGGGGGCCAGGTTTCTGTCCCTGCCCATCAACTCGTCCAGCAGCTGAGCGGCGGACAGCATCGTGCCTCGGTGTTATTCACGACCG
Organism: Brachyalestes nurse; assembly: GCA_037974405.1. Classification (NCBI taxonomy): domain Eukaryota; kingdom Metazoa; phylum Chordata; class Actinopteri; order Characiformes; family Alestidae; genus Brachyalestes; species Brachyalestes nurse. The sequence goes on along the minus strand of JBBPCY010000028.1, from coordinate 11,559,682 downwards.
ACTATAAAGGCTTCTTTCCTATTCATTTACAGAAACCACCGGACGGCTTCGGGATCCAACTGAAACAACAAAATGGCAGCAATGCTCCCTGCAACAAGGCACCGATGAGGGAATGTACTCTAACGTTACACAGACAGCAAAGGAATCTAAAGGTTGCCTCCTGTCGGTTTGGGGTAAAACCAGCTCGGCCCAGACTCAACTCGATACACTATATGGACAAAACTATTGGGACACACCTGTTTTACTCGATACACTATATTATTATTAGTAGTAGTAAATCTTTTAAGCTTAAAAAATAACAAACTACTACTACTACTACTCAATAATAATAATAATAATAATAATAATAATAATAGTAATAATAATAATATGATGATGATAAATTAATGAATTAATTACTTAATTAATATAAATGATTATAATAAATAATACACTTCTGAAAGACTCTTCTGGGAGTTCCCTTCAGCTTAAATGGGAAAAGAAAAAGAAGATCTAAACGAACAATAGAAAAACTGCACTATGTGGACAAAAGTATTGGGACAACATGCCTAGCTTTATGGTAATACTTGATTTATTTAGTGTGTACATATACAGAATAGGCATGTCTAACATATGGAAGAGAAATCAACATTTAATTTAATTCAGCTGGATCTGTAGTAGATATAACACTTACCACTATGAGAACGTATTAAGAAATTGGGAGCCGCTGGATGAAGGATTTTGAAAGTGGTTACTTATCTGAACCTGCAGATGGCGCTGTAGGTCTTTCTATATTTTATTGAACATTACTACTAATTTGTCATGTTTTTATAAAGCTTTGAAGATGTTTAGTAGGGTTGATGAGAGGACAGAATTTCAGTATTACTGTATAAAAAGGGGAGCACATATTTGTTTACAATTATTGTAACTAGCCTAATCATTACACAGAGATCAAAATACAGGGAAGCAGAGACAGGGTATCACAGCATGTTCATGCTGTGTTATTCGGTACATCTGCCTTGTACCTGCACTCACTGGCTTTCACTAGAAACAAGAGGGGCACATTGTATGCTCACAATAATTGATTGTAGCCCATCTTTTTGTTCACCAGACCATCTTTTTATGTACAGTTTAGGTTAATCACCTTCTTGTCCTTAATTATTGTTCAGTTTCTGTCCACAGGACCACTGAATGCCAGATATTTTGGGATGGTGAACTAATCCCAGCCAAGGAAAGACACTGTGATGTTAAAAACAGCCTGATATCATAGATATCATGGAGAAAAACATGAACATGCTACTACTATCTTGATGCCACGGCTGCACTCAGAATGGTTCTCTACCCCAAATAATATTGGTCAGTGGTGGTTCAATTATGCTTTTCTATTGATTAGCAGGTAGAGGATGGCTGGTAAGCTGCCCAACAACAGATAGGCTAAAGTCAGTAAACCTATAACCTATGATGGTGTATGTGGTTTTGTTTGTCTGTATAATGTATATAATTAAGGATTTGGCAAGGCTGTGCGATTTTAAAATCAAGTTTGTGTAAATTAATACTAAGTTTGTGAATAAAATGTTGTAGCTAATAAACATAAAAATGAATCAGATCAGATGCCTAATCAAATCAGATTAGTCAAATCTGCACAGACTGCCAGCTCTATAATGGGACATCATTTTGGAGGTACAGTACTTCACTAAGCAGTCAATTCATGTGGTCATTTATTTGATAAACAATACAAAGGTCCAGGTTGTATTGGTTTTCATTGCAGAAATCTTAAAAGAATTCCCCTTTTATGTGTGCAAGTATCGGTATTAGCATATAAACACTGAAATTAATCATGGAAAGGAACTCAGTTGGTGACGCACATGCTGAGGATGACATTAGTTGGGAAAAAAAACTATTACTCACTGCCAACCTCTTTTCCAAACCCATCTCCCAATCAGTTCACGTTCTCTTGCAGGTTGCTAAGCCTCCTGCTTCAGTCCTTCATTTCAGAAGCTGCAAATAGTGCGCAGGAAAAAAAAGCTTATCTTTCTGCTCTTTATGAGCAAGTCCACAAAATGGAAGCACTGGTGTCACTTTGACCTATGGTTACTCATTCCTCATCTTATTTCTCCTCTCCTTATCAGACTCAGGGTGGAATGTCTCTCCTCAGCATAGTATTTATAGCGCATCTTATAGTGTGGGTTTCTGCTTCATTTTCATGTTAAATTGTGCGCAACTCATCATGTTCATTTTTAGCAGTGGCTCAACTGCAGTTCAGCAGGTCAGCCTGAGCCCGCGGGAACAGCTGGTGTGTTTCCTGCTTGGATGAACATATTCAGCGCCAGTGAACGGGTGAACACGTGAGTTGATATTACCTGATTTGCAAGCTCCATCTGGTATTTGTTGTATGTCACGCCAAGCTGTGAGACGAGATGCAGGGTGGCCTGTGGCCTGTCTGATTATCTGGAGCATCATCAATTTTAAGGGTGGCAAGAGACAAGCCACAAACAGGACAAAAATGTGGCTGAAAAAGTTATGGTGCCACTGAAAAAGTTATATTTATCCACATTACATACTTTTAGTTGTCAAAACAATAACAATAACAATTTTTATGCTTAATTGACAAGCAGGCTGTGGTTAAGGTCACTATTGATTTGATCTTGCTGTGAATGTGACTGCATTCCTTTCCTTTCCAAGACCAGATATAGGCACATGGGTGCCAGCAGAATGTGTCCAGGGGCATTTCTGTTTTTACAGTAGTTAGTAGTGCTGGGAGGTGCAATAACAATATTTTCCAAGTATATCAAGGTACAACTGTATTGTTCAGTATTTACATTTGCATCAATAAAGTTGATGAAGTGGTAAAAGAATTTCGAGACTAACTTTCATAAATTTCATAAGAATTCACCTACATATGCCTTTCATGACAACTGAAATAAATCACTTCGAAAGCAACTTTATGACAATGGAGGCTTGTCGAAATAGGCCTCTATACATTTTATATTTGTTAATTTGTTAATTGTCATGAAAGGCTTATGTAGGTTTCATGTAGTTTTAGAAATGTTTCCCTTCAGTAAATTGGTAACAGGATGTCTTACAAATCTGATGTAACTTGTTTTGATTGAGCTGTTTTGAGTGAATCAGACAAAATCCCTAGAAAGGAACCTGACTGCTTATGGAGTTTATATTTTACCTGACCTTTCAAAACCAACAGAAGCACCCAACAAATTACATACACTGCAGCTAATTATATTAGCAGATTAGCAGATTAAGCACTGCAGTTAAGTAGATTAAAATAAATAGTTACTGATACAGTTACTGATACTGTACTGATACAGAAAAAATTCCATGCCACAATAGGACCACAGTATAAGATGATAAACCTGACATAGTTTGCTTTAATTGTACTTTCTTGTTCTGCTTTCTGTTCTTAAAATGACACCAATGGGAATCGTACACAATATTGCAGGTAAAAGAAACTTACCTTTTATGCATCTGAAGCATCCAACAAATGACATACAGTGCAGTTATAATATAGTACAGTTATACTAATAACAGGTCTGGACAACCTATATCTCTTCTGTAGTAGTTGGTATGATATCTGTGTAAAATGTAGATGGTGGTTGGCAACCCTAAGACATATTCTTGAAATAATGGTCTTGTTTAACCACAAGACCGACCACAATACCTCCCCGAGCAGCAGCAGTTTCAGAAGAATTCAAACTTAAATGCATTTTACAGAAGGAAGGCTATGTCTGAGCTCTGATTTGACCCACGAGAATGACTTTTGCTGCAGTACGTGAACTTTAGCCCTTGCTAGCTCTACAGCAGCTCGTCAACCGAGTACCACACATAATAGCTTCTCAACGGAAGCCTTGCTTTTAGATATTTTCACCACTAACGGTGGAAAGATGGGAGCTATAGCTCCGTCATGTGTGTACAAGGTTGGTTGATAATGATGCTGATGCCTGCGGCAGCCATGGCAAGCTCCTCTAGATCTGGGCACTAATGGTGCTCAGCTCTAAGAAATGCAAATGTGATCCCATTCCCAGCCGCAATCTCACGTGCACATCACCGTAGCTTTGCAGGTCGTCTGAGAGTATTTTTTTCTCTTTCCTTTTTCCCTCTTTATGTTAGTGAGAATACCCCTTCAGCAACTTCTTAGATGTGTGGAACTCCATGAACCTCTGTCACGTTTAGATGCTTAATGTGTGTAGAAGACACCTCTGCAAAAATGAATTGAAACACCTCATTAAAATGGTTAGCTAAACATTTATATACTTTTTGTGAGATAATAAAGCTAAACATATAATAGTATATAACTATAATAGTATTCTTTTACTCCTCCTTGTATTACACTATGTCTAAAATGTACCCAGGCTCCCTGTGTAATTGATTATTTTAGCTTGTATAATGTCCATAGAAAAGCATCACCACCAGAATACGACACTGGAACAGCATAACACACGTACGGTCCTCTGGCAAGCTAAATGGAATAACGACTGCGTCATGGTTTAACATCTAGTCCAAAGCCTTCTTAGAAGAGTGCAGGATGTTAGGCAGAGTCCCTATATCTATATGATTATGATCTTTCAGAAAAAGAGTTGGCAGTGCAAGTATCTACAAATGTTCTAAAACATAGTGAAGCTTGACTTTACCCTTATGGTTTGATTAAATTGTCATGATTGCCTCTACACACATCCAAGACATGCTGTAGTCACCTTTAACAAAGCACTGGTCAAGTCAAGTAAAATGTACTAATATACCACACTATCATACACAAAGGTAATTCATTATGCTTTGCAGAAATAGAAAATAGAGTAAAATGAAATAAAGTTATAGAACAAATAAAATAATACATAGAAAATCAATGAAAAAAGATTGAAAGTGCAGTGGAAGTGCCAATATTTAAAAGAAGGTGGAGAAGAATAGTGCAGTTTTTGACAGTTTTTTCAAGTCACAGTTGGTGCAGGTCTGATATTTATGGGCTGTTTAGTTTTGGCTCTTTTCACCACTTGTGGATCAGCTTCTTTAGATCCAAAGAGAGCTAACAGGATTATATGCATCAAACAGATCAGAGATGTATTTAAGGCCCAAACCATTAAGTTACCTTCACACAATAGATAATGCTTTGAAATCAGAAGTGTACCAAGCTGGGAGCCAGTGCAAGGACCTGGGAGTTGGAGAGATGTGCTCTCTTTTGGTTTTGGTTAGAACTCTGGCAGCAGCGTTTTGAATGAGCCAGAGCTGTCTAATGGACCTTTTGAGATTCCCAATGAGGAAAGTGTTGCACTGGCCCATGATCTAAGTACAGTTATTTTGAAAAGTTTCTGGTGTGTCATCTTGCTTTTCTAGATGAGTTAACCAAAAACATGCAGTCATATTAAAACAAGTGACCACTGCAACAGGCAAATTTGTAATTAGTCTTGTAGCCCAAAATCATTAGTTCACTTGGTTTGGTTGTTGAACCTGGGTAGACTTTCTGGTGCACTGGCTGGTTGAGTTTTGCAGTTATGCATTCTACAAGCATATTATACCCTGAACAAGAGATTTAATTGTGTTTATTGCATAAAAGGTAATGCTGCACAGTGTTTTGTATGACTAAATGATAGAATGCATGCCATACCCCATGAATGCTAAAAAGATTTTTATTTTGTTATGGTATCTCCTAGTAGAAGTAATGGTATCTCCAAGTAGTAGTAATACCCTAGTAGACTGGAATAAACAAGGGTTCTTACAATGTTCCCTGAAAGTTGATAGCACATGATATCCAAATCCACTATAAAAAAAACAAGTTACATTAGCTAAAGGACTGAAAATGTGCAGTCTTCGCCTAGGCTATTGAACTGTGGTGCTTCATTGTTGTGACAATGTGTGACATTGTGTACTTAAGAAGATGGTACAAGTGTACGTATTCAAGAAGAAAATGTAGACCCTTCTACAGGCTTGCTTTAAGTGTATGCTTAACTACCATCTTATTACTATCTCCCTGAAATGATAAATGGTGCTCAGGCAAAACATCTTGTTGCCAGAGCAACAGGAAACATGGAAATGAACAAGGAAATCTTTTTGGATCAAACTCTAAAGAGGACGCCCATCAGCGCACCCTGACACGTGAGGGGTAATGAATCACTTTTAAGCCATATGCTATCATGCATAAATGGCCTGCATCACTGTCTGATGATGAATAGCACTCACTGCATCGGTAGCACATATTCCGCATGAGCCTATTCAGGACCTCCAAGGAAGCTGTCATTGTGTCGTTTCAAGCTGGAATCCTTTGTAGCCTAATAGCAGATGGCTGATTTCAGATGTGGCGTTGGCCCTGGAAACTGAAAGAGCTGATCACTAGTCTGTTGCACATGCAGCCTTATTGAGCTGCATGGACTTTATGTTCAGTGTATCATAGTACAATTCCATGTACTCACACAATGCAGAATTACTAGCACATTGCAGAGTTACTAGACTCCTTTTACTAGCACAATCTTGAGGCTTTTTACTGATTTCTTGTTTGTTTTCAAATGTTATCAGTTGTCTAAATGAGCAAAAAGACATTTACTGCAGAGATAAATGACTAAACTATTTGCATACGACTTTTGCATGGTACTGTACACACAAATATGTTTTAAATATGGGCAGCTCTAATCTAAGTAGGTAGATTAGCATGCATATTAACACAAATACATTTTTTTGTACTTTTTTTCACATCTTTACTAAGGGTAAAGACTCTATGACATCAACTCGCATATCCAGCAGGGACTTATTATTTGGATATTTGTTTAGCCCTATATAGATATGAAGAGGTTATACAGTCAGATTTTGTCCCAAGGAACATAAACGTGTTTAAAGAAAGAATGAGCCTTTTAGCTGAAGTCTTGAAGTGAAGGTGCTTCAGGACTGTTAAAATACAACTGCAAAAAAATACATTTTAATAATTTGGGGATTTTACAGATCTGCGTGTGCTTGTTTAAGTGCAAAGTTTTGTAATTTTATTTTTACATATTTTCATTAATTCATGCTAAAATTAGAGAGCATCTCAGTGAGCTCTCATGACTGTTGGCATGACACAATTGGTTACTGTGCCACAGGTCATCAGTTCTAACTTGTTACTGCTCAGCTCACTTGGATGAAGTTTACTGTTCAGCTTATTTAGATATTCAGACTGACTAAGTGTCAAATATAAGTTAACTTAAAATCTGTGTTTTACATTCTGTTATTCAAAGACTGATTTTTAAAGTGCAGAGCAGTGTGAGCTTTATGATGTGTTAGTCATATGAGACATGATGTCTCATGCTTAATTGGAGCAGGTTAAAACATGTTCTGTTTGATAAAAATGGCTCAAAATGAAAAAAGAAAAATAATTCTGCCCAACGTTTGCTGCTTAAATTTTGGTCACAGTTTGGTATGTTTTTATTGTATATTGTCTGGATTCTCATGAAGATGTAAGATGGTTTTTTGTCTTTTCCCAGTTAATGGATAAAACAAGGCTGCGGTCAGGAGGAGCTGCTACTGACTCTGATGTCAGATATTGCTTCAGACAGATTTTTTTCAGTAGTGTGTAAAATCCTTTGTGTTGCACTGGAGGACATTTCTTAGGGTTTACATTTTGCTTCCTCCACTGCTGTTGTGAATATCTGTTCTGGTCAGTTTGCTACGTGACAAGCGAGTGAAAAATAAGGTTGCAAGTAGTGTGGGCCAAGGTAAGCAGGATGTACGTGCAAGATCCATGAACGTTTAATACAACAAACAAGAAATAAAAAGACAAACATGAAGAAGGGGTATAAATTATGCAAAACACTAAGGGTAAATGTACAAAGAACAGTACTAAAGGATTAGGCTTAAACATGAGAGACAAGGAAATTACAGGAAGACAAACACAAAAACAAGATATTTAGCAGGAATATCACAAGAACAGAGTCCCTTTTCCCATTTTTTATTGGAGTGGGGGGGGTCCCAAACATTTGCCTGGTTTGCCTCTCATGATGGCACGACCCTGATTGTTTGCCTGTAAATTTCACCTGCCTGTAAATGTCACTCGTCTCCTTGGTTTTCGTTTAATGTCCATTAGAGAAATGCTCTTTTAGTGGGCTTAGTGACTGAGTGTGTTCACACGGCTGTGCACGTGCAGGTTGCCCTACTCCCAGCCTGATATTCTGTTCTGAACACCAGCAGGTCTTGATGCTGTACTCTAATGCTGTGGTATTCACACTCTCAGGCCTTTGCTCTGCTTCCCAGAATCTATAACTGCATGAGCTTTCAGCCTCCCTCGGTTGATCAAACACATTTTCATGCTGGTGTTTCACTCTCCTGTAACCTATGCTGCTCTAATACAAAGCCACAGCACCACCAGAGCAGTAGCTTTGTTTTGTTAGACACAGTGAAGACTCTCTTATAAACTAAACAGGGGCTCTAATAGAAATTATCTAAATAATAGACATTCACAGGGACGTTGATGTTTAAGGCATTTTTTTCACCGAGGGTGGGCAATATATGAAAAAAATCCCAATGGTTGACATTTTCATGATATATGTCACAATATTGTGTTTCACTGTGGTTTGTGAAGTTGGAACAGACTAAATTCACCTGCCTCTGAAACACATAAAAATATATGAATTAGAAAATGGTTTGACATCGAGTCAGCCCTAATGTCCCATTAGTATATACTCAGGGTGTCATCAGTATTACTACAACACTTGTCCCATTAGTATATGTCCCATTAGTATATAGACTACATGTCCCATTAGTATATATGCGCTGAGATTCAAAAGGGACGTACAAGACTGTTAGCTTGGTGTTACTATAAGACAGGAAAACAGCATAGAAGCTCTTCTCAAATGTAGCATTTTCATTGTGGTGGTAATTTTATAAAAACTAACCATAAAACTATATTGTTTGCATTAAACACTGCTGTATTTTGATGTTCATTATTGTAAAATAAAAATACATACAGTATATAGTAATGGGCATCCACATGTTCTTATTCTGCTTCATTGTTTGCTTGGCAACAATAACATTCTAAATGAATAATGTTGATGTAAGAATTGTAATCACAATTATTATTCATGACTAATCAATACATTATTTATTCTGTTTCTGTTTTTAACCTAAAATCACTGCACCACATGGGTTATTTATTTTTATTATACATACAGTGACTAAAAATGTGTTCTAAAAATACTGATGATATCCAGAATATATGTTTAGAAAAGTGTATTGTGGAAACGATAACATGCTGCCATAATGCCAACGTACCAGTACATCTAATATGTTCTTCATTGCATGAATATGTATGTTAATATTAATCAGACCCAGGTTTATGATTATTCATAGTGTTGTTTGTGATATAATTAGTGTCATTTTTTGGGGGGGCACTGTGATGGTACATTTCCATTGCTGTTGGCAGCAGGCAGTCGACTCCTCCTCCTCCTCACCTTCCGCTCGACTCTCGTACTTCAAACGGACAGAACAAACTGAGATAGCGCTTCCGCAGCCTTGCTTCCATTTTTAATGTGAAGGAAAGGGAATGGCTCATAGGGTTTTTTTTGCCTTATCCCTGTATTAGGCAAGAAATAGCAGCAAGACCTCATTCAGTGACTGAAACCACAAAGCAAAGAGATTCAGCAGAAGGTCCATAGGCTGCCACATATACAAAGTGGGATGTGGGGTATGTTATTACACAACTAACAGGTCCATTTTTGTGGCCTGAGTGTTTTTTACACCGCAGATGTGATAGTGACGAACTGCTGCTCAAGAAAACACATTTCAAGAAAGCAGCAAAGCAATATATTAACCACTTTTGCATCCTGAAAATGTGTGTGTGTGTGTGTGTGTGTGTGTGTAAAGAACCCCCACCTAAAGCTTTTTCCAAAAACTGTATATGAGAGTAAAGAACCCTTTTGGGACTCCACCCACCTTTGGTTATATGTCTAAGAAACAAGTCTACAGCTTTCCGCATTAAGGATATGTATTTATTTCAACAATGTCTCTCCAGAACAATATTGATACATGCAAATATTTCTTGAAGCCACAACACACAAGTCAATTTCAGAACATCTGTGGAGGAACGATAATGCCTGGCCATATTTTCTTTATCTCCACCTGATTTTTAAAAGAAAAGAAATATATATATTTTTCTGTTCAGGATTAGATTTTGAAATTCAACCAAATAGAAATGTGACAAATAGCAAATATGCTGAAGACCTCCAGTTTAGGCTTTCTATAGGTCATATTCTTATAGCATATCCTTGCTGTCGGAACAAAACATTGTATCTTTATTTCTGGTATTTTTCACTTTTGAAAGCACCATGTAACATAAAATTGCGTCATAATTTTATGACCAACAAGCTAGTAGAAATAGTCCAAAATGTATATTTTTTTCTCATTAATGTACACTGAAGTTTTCTTCTTCTCCTGTAAAGTTACTTTTATGGAGATACATAGTTTTGTTCTGCTGGCAACAGCATACACAAAACACAGAAACCCCTAGAGTTATTCTTAATTTTTCCTTTTTGCTAAATTTTGATATTTGGGATATCATTGAGACATCTGTTTACACAAACTTGTGCTCCTGCAACATATCACAACACAGTTATTTTCACAAATCTATAAAGTAGCACAGATAAGAGGTTTATATCCATGCGGTTTCAGAAACGCCACTTTGTACGCTTCCACAAGAAAGCTGCTGCCCTTCAACAGCACAAAATATGCAATTTGCCACTTCATTCAGTGATTCCTCAATGAATTAATCATGTTGATAAAAACCCTTTTTTGCTATCATGTCCTTATCAAAACAGAAAACAATCCCAAAGACATGAATCAAAGAACCTAAAATCATGCTATAAAAATGAAAATTGTGATGTAGCAATCATCTGGGAGTAGATCTGAATAGGACTGAGAATTGAAAATGATCTGGCATTGAATGACAAGTCTTGGTTTAGCTGATTAATGTTTAAAAAGCCTACTTCAGTGAGTGAGGCAGTTGAACGGGGCGGATCAGTTAGGACTTTGAAGTCTTTTTATGTAGCTCTGAAACTAAATGAATCTCATATTGCAAATGATAACAGTCCATATCAGATCACGTTCCATATGTGACTCTGCCTGTGTAATTAGAGTTGACCGATGCAGCAGTTTCTGAGTTTTCTTACACTGGCCTTCCCTCAGTGCCTTCAAATAGCCTCAAACTGGTTTGTTGTGAGATATTACACAGTACTGACCCATCATATACCTGAGAAATCCTTAAAAAAACACTTTCCTTTCAGAATGTTTCTAAATATAACAGTCAGTAGTGTCCTTCTTCTCATGCTATAATCAAGTGATTTTTGAATCGCCGCCTCTGAATCACTGGCTCACTTAGTGGTGTAACACAGCCCTATTTTCAGCACTGACTAAACACCCTCTGTGCTCAGGGTGGCGACGACAGGCATCTGTATGCACTGTGATCACATCGATAACATCATCTGAACAGCCCAGGCCTCGCTTACCATGAGAAGACCCATTGAAGACAAATCCAGCCGGATGACTCACAAACACACTGCAAGACACAGATAGCGGCATGCATCTACTGCTCAGATTCCTTGGAGACGCAGTCTGGGGGATGTTCTTATGGGCAAAGTTTTGGTTTAGAAGAAGTAAACAAGTACAGATCAATTCACCGTAATGGCAACTGGGTATTATTACTCTATAATGCTACAGTATAAAAGAAACAGCGGAATATCAGGAGCACAAAACCAAAATAAATAACATGACAAAATAACAAAAAGAAACTAAATGTCCTTCAGTACTAACCCACTGACCTAATGGAGGTTCAAGCACAAAAAGTACCATTTCCAAAAATCACATTATGAATCATTTTGTATCCTTTGAAGCTAGTCTCTTCCAGATTCCAAGCTTGTTCAATGTTCTTTGCTCTGTTCTCTTCAGAACACGTTTATTTTATCTCTTTTTTTTTTGTGTGCAAAAACATATTGCTTCACGGTGTTCTGGTTCAAACGAAGTTTTTGCATCCTCTGTCATAATTCTTTTTTTATGATTTCCATTGGACTGCTGTTGGACTGTTTTAATGGTGGACTGAATACATGTGGACGAATGCAGTTGAAACCCTCAGACACAATCAGTGGGATATGATTGTCTTCCATCCATGTCATTCCCTCAGAGACACTCGTCATAAGGAACAGTTGACAGCTGAAATCTGCCTGGAAACCCTCTGTAGAATGCGTTCATGGTGTTCTACACTTGACATGAGCTACAGAGTATTTTCTTCCCATGCGATTCCTCGGTTCAAGGGCTTGAGTCCTCACTATGGTCCAGCAAAGTGCATCCCTTCCTTTAGCACCCTTACACGCAAATCTCGATGGGCGTGGCAACAAGAATGCGGCCACCATTGGCATTGCTGTCACGAGAGACGCGTTCGTAGCTGCTAGTTGAGGAGGGTGAACTGTTGGCGGAAATGTTGGCATAGTGTGCTGCAACTGGCTCCATGATGACGCAGGCAGGCGACAGGGTCTGCTGCTTCAGACGGTCAACCAGCTCATCCTCATCTGAGGAAGAGGAGCTTAGCTCTGCCAGGTGGCTGTTGACCACCCCGCTGCTGCTGTTGGAGGTGTCTCCAGGTGGCGTGCCTGCATTGCCGTTCTCTGTGTCCAGCATCCAGCAGTGGTTGAAGTGGGCAAACACCTCCTTGACGGAGCAGCGGCGGTCCTGCTCGATGGCCAGCAGACGGCGGAACATGCGCAGTGCCTCATCTGTGAAGCGGCGCCACTGCGAGGGTGCAGTGCTGGCCTGCCTCCGCCGCTGTTGCCAGCGCACAAACTCCTCATAGAAGGCATCAGATGGCAGCGCCTTCTCCCATGGGAAGTTCCCTGTCAGCATGCAGAAGAGGAGCACGCCAAAGGCCCACACGTCTGTACTATAGTCCACACGGAAGCCCTCCTGCCGGCCTGGGTCGCACAGCTCTGGTGCTGTGTACGGAATGGTGCCGCTCACCCGCTTCACCGGAGACCCAGCCCGACGTGTCATGCCAAAGTCTGAGAGCTTCACCTTGCGGCACTCCTTGTCGAAGATGAGGATGTTCTCAGGCTTGATGTCACGGTGCACCAGCTTCTTGCAGTGTAGGTAGTCCAGAGCAATGGCCACCTGGTGCACACAGCGCTTGGCCACACTCTCTGGTAGCCCCACCTAAACAGGAGGACAAATGGAGAAAAGATGGAATGAGAGGCCTGAGGAGAAGCAGCAGGCCGTTACACAACAGCAAGATCAGAATACACACAGGCAGCCAAGACTGGAGCAGCTTAAGCCTCCGCATCAGAAAACCTTATCGGCGATAAGCTGGGGACGTATTGTGCTGCGGCAACAATATGCTATGGAACAAGAAATCCTCATTAAATCGTAAACCTGAAGCTGACATTTGTCAGCTATAAATATCTGACGTGCTTTTAGGAATGATTGAATAACGTACTGAGAAAAGACATGAGAGTATAATGAAAAGTATAATTTCGTTCCTCATTACGGTCATGGTATGATTTTTAGTGCATATCACAACAAGGAAAGTTGAGCTGCCTCGTTATTTTCTTTCACAGCACACACACAGTCCTTGCGCACAAGGATTCTCATACATGTAATTAAAATGAAGTGACAAACACAGAATGCTTCGGTGACTCACTGAACGTCTTACTGATAAGCATGACTGTGAAAAATAAACAAATCTAGATAGAGGGCTTAAATCAGACACAGATGCACAGATTACAGAGATCCAAAAATATCATAATCCTTCCCTATAAGAACCAGTCAGTACTACCAAACAGTAATACCATGCACTATAAAGACATGGTTTCTCTTATTTAAAGACTTTCTGGCACACTTGGGGTTCAAACTTGTATTCAGAGGCAATGTTAAACCAGAGGGGAAACCTCTGGTCCTTCTAGGCCTTAGGAGATGGCCTAATGATTCCTGGGAATTAAAACTTTTTATTCGATACAATCATATTGGCGTTTAGACTCGGCAAGTACTGTGTTTTTTTTCATTAATACGTTTTGATTGGAAATGGAAGAGGGTGAAATACTTGAAATGGCCAATGGATAATGATCTGTACTGTCAGGATTATTTGCTCTATGGTATCTGGGGAGAGCTAAGCTTTCGGTCCTATTGGTTAGGTCTTCAGGCACTGGACTGAGGAGGAATCAATGATTTTCATTTTCATTTACAAAGGGGGTTTCGTGAAGGAAACGGTTTTGTGAAGGATAATGGCACTGTAGTCCTGCTAGAAGCCCCACATATGTAACTGACTGTGAATATAAAACAGCAACCTGACTAATAGCTTTCTGTCAGAGACTGTAAATAATTGCAGCCCTATGACAGGACACTGAAGGACACGAGATACTATTACTTAGTCTGTTAGAAGCTTTGAATAAAACATCTGTAATAAGTTTTGTTTTTCTATAACTGCCTGAGGAGGCGTTAAGACCTACACAGAAAAGGAAATTGGGTCTCCAGTATCTGTTCTGTTTGCGTTATAATGGTCACTTATTGGTCCACCCCATGTCCAGGCAGAGCATGCAAACATGTTCCACTGTCACAAAAAATTGTTAAATCTCCTACATAGTTAAGATATGCATGCACCATGTTGTTTGTGCATATCTTATCTACATGACTGAGACTGGAGCCCCCATTTCCCTTAGCTTTTCTTGAGCAAGTGTGCAGGAAAAGGTGCCCATTTCTGTGCATATCTGCAGTG
>JBBPCY010000028.1:11477034-11506359 GCA_037974405.1 Brachyalestes nurse | reverse complement strand
AATTTTGGTGACCCCCCCCCCCCCCACACACACACACACCTTAGTGCTATGTCAGACCATGAAACTAGACTGAGTTCCTCTGTATTGAAAAAACCTGAAAGGCTTGATCAAGATCTTGATCAGCCAAACCACAGGTTTGAATTTTCTAAAGCAAGAGACTGACTGGACAATGTTGCCCTCCATTAGAACATGTAGCCCTCTTTGATAAGATCAGCTATTTGTGCATTCACTGAAGTGTAAAAACCTACCAGTCTGGTTGATAACACATCTGAACGGTCCAATGGTTGAAGCTCCAAGAATAAACAAATTTACATTAAATTAACATAAGCATAGATTTCAGTATAGTGTCAATAAAGATTTAGCAAATATTGTGAATTTGGGACCTTTCTTTCATTTCATGTCAACATCTCCATTCAAAATAAACATATAAAACATGTAAAACGAATAAACTCATATCCAGAGGAAATATGGCCGATATTTTACAGAAACCAAGAAGCATTTCTATTGTTGCTGCGTGTGTTAATTAAGAGGTTTTATTTAAACACACACTTTCTTTAAGGTCAGATATTTCTGAAAGTGTTTTGTGGGACTATGCAAAAGTATACATGTAAACACACAATTGTAAACAGACAGTATTTCAGGGTTATTTCAGGGTAAATAAAGAGGTTCTCAGATTGGCTAAAACGTTCTTATTTTTATCGACCCTCTTAATGGGCTCACATGTTACATTTTGTATTTTATCTTCCTCTTTGGTATTTATGTGGTTTTATGTAAGTCTAACTGAATTATGACATAACAGTCATAATTCAATTTGACATTTTTGCACCATTTTCCAACCTTTTCCTTCATCTCTCAGAATTCAATGTTATTTTGTTACTGTGCCTTGAAAACTGATATATGTAAATGACATGTGCTCTGATTGGCTTTCTGAAATGTTTACAGTCTTAATGTACCACTTTAAACTCTTGTATTTCAAATATTGAGGAAAATTCCAATTTCCATGTTTAAAAATAAAGATCTTTTTAAGCAATGTTATAGAAGAACATCTTCTACAGTAACATTTGGCATTGTATTATTTCACTCAAAGCATTTTTTGAGAAAGGCTGCTTGTTACTACATGTAGTCATTTCTTTGGGTTGAACTAGGAAACCATTTTTAAATGTATTCTTTTGCAGATAAAAGCAGAGAACAGTGAGCCAAAATAATTGTCCATGAACTGGTTATATATGAAGGTTGAAAAACACTGGCGTACTCTTTTAATGAACCATTTTATTTTCTGCGGTATCATTTCAAAGAACAGTTTCTGTCACCTTTAAGACTATAATTGGATGTTTCTCCAGCTTGAATGTTTGAGTGTGAGAGAGGGAGGGAGAGTGAGAGACTATTTTGGCTCAGCATAGCCTGTTCTCACCCAGCCAGCACCCAGCAATCACTGCATGTGAGAAGTCACTGCCACATCAGCCAACTCATCCTTATCTTTTCTCATCTCCCCCTGCTTTTTTTGCTCTTCGGACAGGAGCTATGTCTGCCTCTGCGTCTCTCGCCGCTCGCTGGCAGCTCCCCAGCACACGCAAGTGTTCAAGTGCATCAAACAGGAGGCAGTGACAGGTGCTATAAGGAGAACAATAAGAGAGCAAGCAAACCTTTCCCACATCACTATCCTGGCATCACATACGCCGTTTAACATGTTGCAAATCTTTAAGGTACATATGTGTATAGTGTTGACGTCATATCAAAACCTTTTCCTTTTTTAACACCATTTGGAAATATTTTTCCCGCTATGTGAGCATTTCATGATAAACAGAACAAAAGCAAAGATGGAATAAAACGTTATTACATTACTTACATCAATGTTAAAAGGCCCATTTCTAATAATGCTTATTAATCATAAGGTCATTTGACTAGTTTCACTCATCAAAAATGCTTTTGTTTGTGGGACTTTAAGGCTGATGAATGTAAATGTTCTGACTGGCTGCTGGTGGCCTGGTGGTTCGGGAATTGTGCCTGCCATCAGAAGGTTGTGGGTTTGAATCCCAGGACTGCCAGTGGCACCACTGAGGAACCCTTGAGCAAGGTACCGTCCCCACACACTTGGTGAATGGGTTAAATACAGAGAAAGAATTTCAAACTGTCTGCTGTGGTGTGTTCACACGTTATTATAAGGGGCCACTTTGCTCATTCAAAATGCGGTCCGGACTGAAACCCTTCCTATAACTTCAGTGTGGATAGGCAGAGGTACACTGCTAGTGGCTGAATGTGTTTGTAAATGTGTAGGTTTTTATGGCTTCTATAAAACAACAATGAAAATGGAAAATAAGGACTGTTACATGTACATGTTAGATTGTAAAAGTACTACTACAACTAACCGTTAACTGATAAGAAAAATGAATTATGGTTATGAGTATGATGATTATTATTATTACACTAATAATAATAACTGATCAAATAATATTATTAATGCAAATAATAATAATAATGATAATAATAAATAACAATTATTATTTTTTGTTGTTATTATTATTATTATTATCATCATCATTATTTTCTTTTATTTTAATTGAGTTCTTGTAAAACAACCCAAAATTGGGTGTTCCTAGGTATATAAAGGTTTACGGGTCATTAGGGCTATTCAACTTCAATAGCAAGTAGCCCGAATATGAAAATCACTGGGGGTTCGTGGGCCACACAGAATATTTGTCAACTAATGGCTAATAAATGACTCTTGTTGATAATAGATATTAGTGACACATATCCGTTTCTTTAACTTTAATACTTTATGACACATATCCGTTTCTTTAACTTTAATGCTTTCACATAAGGAGCTTTCTAACCAAGGTCCATATTTATATTTTGCTACATTCAACACATTTAGGGCCCATCAGCCCTCCTGTGAAGTGTGCGCAGCAGCTGGCTTAGACTTTTTTATTAATGGACTTTATGTCAATGCCGCTTTAACAGCCGTTTTAACGGGGTCCGGTTCTAAACATCACCGAGCTAAAACTAAAAAGGTTTTCCCCTCACTGTGTGTGTGACTGGATTCTCTTCTCGTCTCAGGTTAAAGCACAAACACCATTATTTGTAAACATCAAGTTCTTCAGAGGATGAACAGACCTTTTAAATGCACTCACCTGTTTTTGGCAGCCTAACGGTTCTCCTCCATCTTCCGTTACTACCAGCCTTTTACGCTCTCCTCTGCTTAACACACCCATTTCTGACAAATCTCGCCTCTTTCGGCTGCGATTGGCTAATAGTATGGCAACCTCTGTGCTCGGATTGGCTAATTGTATATAACACAGTGGCTAACCAATCTTGGCGAAAGTAGTGGGGGACTACCAGCCAATCATGATCCAAAACCACATCCATATACCACACTGTGATATACTGGCAGTCTTGCGGGCCATTAGAAATTTCAAAAGGGCCATATCCGGCCTGCAGGCCACTAGTTGAATAGGCCTGCTGTACATGCTTAACTCATGCACACAGATATGGTTTAGCTCTAGCTTTTCCACTTTTTATTGAAATGTGTGGCAACATACATTTCATGCACATCCTGTATATGTTCAAAACAAGGTCTCGATCCTAATTCCTAGGACACATGCTCGAGCCCGTGCGGCAGGGAGAGGAGAGAAGTGAGGTGTTGTGCAGAACAGAGATTGGCCTGTGCTCAGGTCTTTGGATGATGCTGGTCTGCAGGCTGCAGGATTTGCATTGACAGACAATGGCACTGCTCTCACACACAAGCACGGACCCACAGCTCTCAGTCTGGGCACGAGGATCTTGTTTACATAAATTACACACATAATGCACCTCAAAGGCAAACAGTCGTAACAGCCAAAACTTTCTGGCAAAGCTGGAAGGCCTTTTGGAGGAGAAGAGGCTCCTCATTAATTGCTCGTAGGTGTTTTAGTTTTCATGGCTACTGAGCAGAGGTGTAACAACACACATGTTAAAGTTCAATACAATCCTGGAGTCTACATTTGAATCAATTTTCTATCATTTATGCATTTTGATCTTTCAGAGATCTATAATTCCTGAATAGTATCTTGATTTTATCAACCTTTTATTATATGCATTATACACTTCTGTTATTTCAGACAAACATATTTTATTAAAAAACTGAAAAACTACAAAGTGTTTAGTAAAATTGCATAGGATGCACTAAGATGCCTAGATTGAATCATGGACAGTGATTTCGATAAGAGGGAGCAAATGAAAGACCCTCATAAGAGGAAATGGGCAATAATGATTATGCTCCGCTGTTTGAATTACATTTAAATTTACATTACATTTTATTTACTGTCATTTTTTAAATTTATGGATACTATGTTAAAATTATTGCACTATTAATGATTCAGCACAGTCCGCATTCTCTCAGATTCCTGCATTCTTTGCTCAGGGTCAAAGCCAGAGGATTTGCAAGTACCTTCAGTACAGTTCTGTATTAAAGAAAGGCATTGTTAAAGTTTTGGACTATGGGTGGAGGAAAAAGTGCAGGGTCCTTGAAAAATGGATACTCATCTTTATGTCTTCATCACCTGCACTCATGCACTTACTGGTCAGAAAAAAGGGCTCTTACTCAGGTTATGAAAAATGCATGACCCTGATCTGTTCAGTGGGACCATCTGGCAATCAAAACCTCTGGTGGGCACCTTTAAAGGAACAGTATCCCAAAAAAACAAATTCAATTTTGCACTTACACCAACTGCAAAGCTGCAAAACGTTTGCTTCTTTAGTAGGGCCCTAGAGCTAGTAAAGTCACACGAGATTCAAACACACACGAGATTCAAAATACAAGCCGTCATCATTCTGACTTTAGCATGAATGCTAAAGGTATGTTAACAGTGTAATGTGTTTTTGCTCAGTTTTATAATACAGTCCCAAAAGCCATGTAAGTTCCAGCTTAGGCATGTCAGTGTGAATTGGTGAGTCAGAACAGGAAAGGGCAAAAATACATCAAAATGTGTTTTATGTTTAAGATACCAAATACCCAGCCACGCCATGCATTAAACTACTATTTTTTTGTATTTTAAAAAGACTACAAATATATTACACACTCTTAGACCTGGTGAAAAGTTTGGAGCAAACTGTTGCTGGATGGATAGACAGCCATGCTGTAAATGACACTGAGGCACAAAACATGTACAGTTACACCTCAGAAAGTAAAACAACTCCTAAACAGTGTATTGCTCCTAAATTTAACACAGGTAGTCTGCTAATGTTAACTGATTGGGTTGCTATTCGGGTCAAATAAGTAGCAAGAATATATCTTAATCTGGTAAAAGATGATGCCTAAGCTACAGAAACAAACACTGGTGCTTGAAAGGAACTTAGAATAGTTGTAGCCCTATAGGCTAAAAATAGCTGCAAAATTGGAAATTTCCAACTTTTTACTGGATCAGTTTTCATGCAGATCTCATCCAGCAAATTGTCATTCAGAGGCTGCTGCATCAATTTGCATTTTCATTACATCATTGGGTACAAAAAACAATTTTCATCAGCCCTATCAAACACAAATGACAAAATCCTATTCTCCATTTGAAATGTGTATTTTGACCACATGTTTCATAATTACTGCCCACTCTAGAGTATAAGATTACATTATTAGCTACATTATCCTCCCAGCCCTTGTGCAAAACTAAATAAGCAAACTTCAGACTACAAATGTGTTTTGGTTAATGAACTACTTTTGGGGTAAAGGGGAAAACTGTGTATAGTGGATTATTCATCCAGTTATTCCTTTAAACCTATACACAAATCAGCAGGGAGGCCTTAACTGCACTCTTTAATAAAATCTTGTCAAATGATCATTTACTTTTCTTTAGCATTATTCAGTAATCTACTAGAGCTCCACAGGCATAAGTTGAGAGCGGGAAAGTATTCCCAGCGCTCAATAGCCTCCCACTTGTTTTTTAAAGACCAAAGCCTACTTAGTCTTTTGTCATTAGTCATTAGCTAATGAGTCTCTTTATAATCATAAAACCAACAGTGCATTTCCCAACATGTTGAAACAGATTATGCTGATCATTTAGACCAGAACAAATGTTATTCATATAGTTTTATACCTTATGTTTATGACATCCAACATACCAGAAGTGTTTTCTGAACTTTCATTCAGAAAAGTTGTTGCAGTGTGACACAGCAACCTCCATCCATCCATCCATCCATCCATTAGCTGAACTGATGGTGAGGAAGCTGGAGCCTGTCCCAGCAGATATAACCTAAAGTAAAAAGAAGACATAGAAGAACTGCATTATTAGTCAATCCGGGTTAAAAATTATTTTTTTTATAACTTGGGAAATCATAAGACATACGTTTCTCTGGGTGTCTCCTACACAAGAAATGAATGACAGGACTCTGAGACACAGCTCTCTAAAAGAAAATGGGTAAAGTAAAAGGGGCTGAGGAGGAAAGGGATGTGTGAACTATGGGCTCCATCACCTGGTAAAAGGACAGAATGCGCAAAACTTTCTTTCACTTTCATTATAATTATTAATATTATTTTAATTATAAATTACTATTATAAGACCTAAGCACTAATTTTACTGGCAATTCTTTCAGCTTTCAGCTAGACTACTGTATATAATAGGTTAGACATGCAAAAAGTCCAGGAAAGTGGAGAGAAGCACCTAGAAAATATGTCTTGGGGCCTAAAGAGGAGGAGGATGAAGAAGAAATAGTCAATTGAGTGAAGTGAGAAGAAAAGTGAGTCAGAAATGTTTCAA
This sequence comes from Brachyalestes nurse, assembly GCA_037974405.1. Lineage (NCBI taxonomy): Eukaryota > Metazoa > Chordata > Actinopteri > Characiformes > Alestidae > Brachyalestes > Brachyalestes nurse. The sequence goes on along the minus strand of JBBPCY010000028.1, from coordinate 11,499,637 downwards.
GAACCCCCAAACAGATTTGTTTTTAGAGGTGGTGATCTTTCTGTTAGAAAGCAGAACAGGTAAAAGCAGCAGTTGTTCCACATTTACAAATACTATTAGTTATAAATACATTGATTTTTGTAATAATAATGATTTTTCTTCAAAATTTCAAATGCTGTGCTACTATAAATCCAGTTAGCCAGCACAAATAAGACCCTGGATGTGATGAAATAGGTCATTTTCAGTGCTCTTTAGGCACTGATGATATCTATAAAAATACCTCATGACATTTTCACAATTTGATGCGTTTCATCAAGTTTGGAGCATAAAAGAACCCCAGATGTTCTGAAAAATACTATCAACTATGAATGATCTTATTGTTGTAAATATAGCCATTTATTTCACAATCTTACATGCTGTGCTGCAGTAAATTAAGAAAGAAAGATTGACTGATTGGCTAAAAGCTATAAAAAGCTCTTAAACTGTAATGTAAAAAAACAATAAACAGGCTGTAGTGGGACGCCCTCTGCTGGACTTAACGTATAATTGCTGAACCCATTAACATTTGGTTTGAACATTCCTAAATGTATTTACAAAAGAATTCAAAATCTAAATTTGATTAAAACTAAGATTAAACGCATGTGTTTCTCATCATAACCTTAGACATGACGTTTCTGTAAACGTGAAAGGAATATGTCTGAGTTAGGCCTAATAATTTCTCTAGATTATGAGATCATAAAATATAAACAAACGAAAACTAAAAGTAGTTTAATGCAATATATTTATTGTTTTTATTGTGTCAATGGATGTTTTCTGTTCTTTTAAGAACTTAACATTTTATTTATTACTATTAAAAATAATTCTTTACTTCAGCAGGACTGTCATCCAGGCGGATTTTCTTCACTGTTCAGATCAGTCCAGTGGCGGTAAATGTCAGAGGCTGATCCACATCTATAAAATAAAAGCATGTACATTAAATATCACATAGCTGGAGTGAGATCTTTGATACAATAGTTTAAAGGAACAAGAAAAAACACACCTTCTGCCTCCGAGAACGTCTCCATCCGCTTCTTCTTCATTCCCATCATGATCACCTCCCGCGCTGTATTTCTGCTCCTGCTTAACCCTCTAAAATCCACATTCTCTTGTCCATTCTTTTAAGATTCTGGGTGCGTTTTTTTTTTTTTTTTAACACAATATTCCAGACCTACATCTCTAATCCATACTACTCGTATCGGCTGATCTTCAGGTGCTATTTCCCTTTTCTCTTCCTTACTCCTCCTAGTTACTGGATCTTTTTTGAGTATTTCTGGAAATGTGTGCTTTGTCTTTCTTCTTTAAATCACTAAATCACATCTTTTTTTCCATCTTCATTCTTCACCCAGGTCTAGTTGGTGTGTTACCACTGGGAAATCATTAAACGGTGCTGTACTTAGCACATAGACATCTATATATTCATTTCTGGGTCTAATGATGATTTCAGGAGCCTACAAAGGCATCTTGTCTGCATGCTTGTGAAATGCTGCTATTACAGTTTTCCAAATGAAATGCTTGTCATCAGCAAGGCTGAGCTGAAGAGGAGGATGAAGAAGAAATGGTCCACCGAGTTCAGTGAGAAGAAAGGTGTCGGAAATTCTACAGAAAAAAAATGCTGCACTTACAAACTTGATAAAAACATTACCATATGGCTAAATTGAAGATCAATATATTTAATCAAAGGTTAATTGAACACTAGATTACCATACAGCATTATGTATGGTACCTTTTTACCTTTGCGATGCTTTATGTCTCTTAAAAGAAAAGAACCTCTTAAAAGAAAAGAAAACAGAATCTTCTGACATTCAAATTGCAATAATTATACAAACCCTCAAATATTAAAGGCTATAGCACAATCTTAACATCAGAAGTGAAGTGCATGAAGCAATGTAAAGGTTATCTGAATCAACAGTAATTACTTGCCTTCAAACAGACCCTGTTGAGTGAATGGCAGTGTGGAGAAATTGACAGTCTTTGCTCCTAAAAGACCACAAAAGCAACTTTTCAGTTCTCTTTAAAACGGAAGCAGATCAAAACTTAACAAGGGTGTAGAATTGGGTAGGAATACCAATATCCATTGACTACTGAACTGTCCCTAGCAATAACTGTAAACAAAAAATTCAAATAAATTAGCTGTTTTCCGTTTGTGTTCGGAACACAGTTAACAGTTGCTTCTCTACTGCAGCGGTTCCCAAACTGGGGGTGGGCCCCCTAGGGGGGGTGCGGAGGTATTGCAGCGCACAAATGGGATAACCTGTGTAGTTTGAATTGGTGGGGGGCTCATTAATGTTCTTCTCTAGAAAAGGTGGGCCCTGCAGAGAAAGTTTGGGAACCACTGCTCTACTGCAAGTCCTGCCTTCCTAACCCAGTATCATTATACCAGGTTCCTAAAACAGTCTCACACATCGCATTTGATGTTGATTCAGTAAGACACTAGCGTTGCACAGAATACCAATACTCAAACAGTACTGCAGTACCACAATATATTTTTGATGTGAATATAGTCAACAGTATTTTTTTATTTTCCAAAGAAAATACACATTTCTAGATCACTGGTTTGAAAAGGTAACAGTACTTGCCTTAAAATATGAACACCAAGGTTCCAGACACTGAAACAAATTATAATAAAGAATTTCTCATGTTCTGTGTTCATGATTCTTTGTTACTGGTTACATAGACTACAGTACCAGTCTGTAGGTGCTCCTCATATGTACTATACACATGTACTTTGATGTTAATGTATGAATGATGTTAGTGATTGCACTATGGCTGGAGTAAAGTTACTGCATTTGTGTCCCAATCAATATCAAACTCAAACATACGCCCTTGAAACTAAAACCATTTATTTCATTTCTGTAGGCATACATACAACACTGCTAAGCCAATTTCACAAAATCTCTTCTGCTTTGGAAGTGTTATGCAGACTGTACTATACAGAATAATCCTGCACTCAAAAGATGTATTCAATTACAAACAAGTGGACCTTGCTATAAATAAATTACAACTCAGCAATAGGCTTGTGTGGCCAGTATGGATGCTTTTCCTTGTCCAGCTTTGTCTCAGGGAAAGCATGATTAAGGTCTTCAATGGTCATCTGGTCGAAGGGAATCATGTTCCTGAACTTCTCAAGCTGCCAAAGACAAAAAAATAAACACTTATTTATTTAAGTTTGATGTCTTTGAACCTTTGAGGGCTGGTTTCCTAGACAGAGTCTGCAGCAGTAGAGCTGAATTACCATTGGAAAGTCTTTTTAGTGAAGACAGATCTGGGTCTGGAAAACCAGCCCTAAACAAACACATACATTTCTTTAATCTTGATTTTAACTAAAGATGTAGTGTAATTGTATGGCAAGATACGATTTCTACTAAAAAGAGAAAATTCCTAAAGTGTGACATTTTACAGGCAAACAATAAGTGACATTCAGAAATCAAACATTCTTAAAGATTTCTCAATTTAAACTCACCATTGATGAATAGAGTGTGAGTTTATGCATTAATAACCAAATACTGAGCAGCATCCACTGATGGCAGTGGAAGTTGCTGATGTGTGCTGATCAATAAAACAATGATGCCACAGCATAGTGTACAGCAGTTGATTAAGAATAATAATCTACCCCTGACTTTACAAGGACAACACAGTGTATAATGTGCACATCTCACTTACCTCCTTCTCATATTGACCAATGCGAGCTTTGGACGCCTCAATGTAGTCTGCAGCATTTTTGTTCTACAGCACGAAAATATTAACAGGAGAAATTAGAAGAGAAGCAAAACATAGGCCATTCTTATAAGACATTTTAGCATAGAGGAGAAGCACTGCTTTCCTAATGCAAACAGGAATCAAATTTGATGCTGCAAATGTGAACATTTTATATATTATTAAACAATGTTGATGGAATGTTAGAACTTTATTCATTCCCACCAATATGATTAAAAGAAACACTCACAGACTCTTGCTCTTGCACACTGATCTTAGCTGTCTGGGTGTCCACTGGCTCAGGAACAGTCAAAGCAGTAAACTGATTTGAGGGAAAGAGGAAAAAGACATTCAATATTAAAAACAGACTTGCATGTTAGCAGGCGACACAGTGACACACACACACGTGTGTTTGTGCGTGTATATATATATATATGTACACACACATATACTTACATACACACACACACTATATTGCCAAAAGCATTCACTCACCCATTGAAATAATTTAATTAAAGTGTTCCAATCACTTCCATGGCCACAGGTGCATAACTTCAAGCACCTAGGCATGCAGACCGCTTCTACAAACATTTGTGAAAAAATGGGTCGCTCTCAGGAGCTCAGTGAATTCCAGCCTGGTGCCATGTTAGGATACCACCTGTGCAACATGTCCAGTCGTGAAATTTCCTCGCTACTGAATATTCCACAGTCAACTGTCAGTGGTATTGTAACACAGTGCAAGCGATTAGGAATGACAGCAACTCTGCCACGAAGTGGTGCCACGTAAACTGATGGAACGTGGTCAGCGGATGCTGGGCGCATAGTGTGCAGAGGTCACCGACTTTCTGCAGAGTCAATCGCTACAGACCTCCAAACTTCATGTGACCTTCGGATTAGCTCTAGAACAGCGTAGAGAGCTTAATGGAATGGGTTTCCATGGCCGAGCAGCTGCATCCAAGCCATACATCAGCCAGTGCAATGCAAACCATACAGTGGTGTAAATCACGCAGCCACTGGACTCTAGAGCAGTGGAGGCGCGTTCTCTGGAGTGATGAATGACACATTCCTCCCTAGCCAATCCGAGAACACTATTTATTTCTCCTTGCTGCTGATTGGCTGCTCCCCTCTGAGGTCGCTGCAGTCCAGGATTTCCCAGTGGCGCGTCTCGAGTGTTCTTGTGTTTTTCATTTTGTTCTTCTTAAAGCCCTATATTTTTATGACAGTAAATTAAATGAATTTATTGCAGTGATAGCGCATACACAAGAAAACGCCTGTGCATGAATTACAGTACAGTCTAGACAGGGGTAACATCGGTATTTACATTCTAGCACTGCTGGAGTTCAAAATAAACAGTACATTACGAATACGGGTTTACCATTTTTTTTTACATTTTCTTTAATGAGCTTTAAATGAAATGAAAATGTCTTGGGAGCATATTTGGGGTTTACACTATAAAAATAGGCATTTTTTTACCACATTAATACATATTATTAAATACATATATACATACACACGTGTGTACATGTACCTGAGATTTAGTGAAGTTGAGTGGAGTTGAGATTTTCCTTTCTCTAAAAATACTATGATATGGTAAAGCAACAAACTAAATGGTTGGCTCAACCAGAATCCTTGGATAAATTGTAGAGACACGGGTCTGAAATCCCCAGCTTGTACTCTCAACCAAAAACACCCTCATGTGACAAGAGTTGCCTCTTAGTCACCCACAAGAGACAAACTTGTGGCAGCGCTAGTGACTTGTCGTCTGCCACTGTCAGGCGGATTGTGTAAATGTGCGGTTAAAAGCACAACCATTCCAGCAGTGTTTGTGGGGCTACTACACCTCACCTTCTTTTCAAACTCATCCACCATCCCTGCTTTGGCCACCGCCTTCCTGTAGTAACTCCAGTCGATGGGGGCTGGTTTCTCTGGCAGTGAAGCAAGCCTGCAAAGAATGGAAATGTAACATAACCCATGCAAAAATTACCAACATTTTAATCTTTACACTTGGATTTAGAATTAGGGACGTATAAACTATATCTCTATTGCTTACAAAATTAGCTGCATTTCACAAAGGCTGGGTATGACCAATATTTTAATTAGATACTTCACTGACATGTATTCAGGAAGATTGAGCATTAAGAGCATTAAGGTAATGCTGGGCTATGGTTAACTCATTTTACTGTATTTGTATTTTTCTATATTGCTAATACAATAATGTAGTCCCAATTTCCTAAAAGTCTGAGTATCAGGATTGGCATCTGAAGAAGGAAGTAGAACATTCTACAAAAAGTCTCAACAAGCACAAACCAATCTGGCAAACCAACCAAACATCTTGGCTCCCTGGGTCAGTTTGCGACAGCCTTTAATCACAGAATGCACATTTTGAGGGACTTTTTCTACCTCATCGATGTAAACCATTCATACAAGGGCATACTATCCCTGTCAAACCTGAGGGCTGTGAAGGTACTCACTTGGCAGAGATGGCATCGCTTCTGGTCTTCAGATTGTTGAACATGGCTCTCTGATTGGGAGGCACCCTCTCGGCGAAGGCCAGCCAATCAACAGCCTTTACGGCAGCTCGTCGCCCTGCCATCTCTCTATTCCTGTCAAAACATGTAGTTGGCATTCTGTGGTCATGTTTGCTCATAGCAGACTATAATGGACTAAAAAGATTTAAATCCTATTATTTCTTTAAAATAGGCTGTAACCCATTTGGTCAAATTTGCTTGATAAAAAAAATAAATAAATAATGCACTAAAATAACACACTACTAGTAATACTAGTAGTATTTAATGATGTTTTAGAAGTTATTACCACTATTTCCATACTTTTCTACAGAAATCCCAGCATAAAGAATTCAGCAGTAGGGCTGGGTATTGTTGGCGATTTCCTGAATCGATCCGATTCCGATTCCGATTCACAATGTCATGATCCGATTCAATTCTCGATCTGATTCGTTTCGATATCGATTTATTTACAGATTTCTTTGTGTTAATACTAGCTTGGCTTGGTTATGAATTAGCCCAGATGGTGATTTTAGCACAGCAGCTTCCGCCATGGCCCCATTTGGTGTGGTTTTGCCGGCCTCATGTTTTTATAGTTTTCCTTGTGCGGTCGCGAGAAGTAGTGCGTAGTCGACAGGAGAAGATTGAGCTGCGAATTTTTGAATTGATATCGTATTTTTTGAACGAGAATCTATATTGATCGGTGAATAAATTTTTTGCAGTTGAAATGGTGAATCACTTGTGGAAATACTTTTTTCAATCTTGGATTAAGCTTAATCTAGGTCCAGAAAACTGGCTTTGTGTGCAAATATGTGTAGACACCACCATGGTTTCTTCTGAAATCAAGGGTTTAAGTAGGTAGTGTTTCTCCATTTTACTGCAGCAACAGGCTTTATGATTCTTTATAGTACATGTTAGAACACTGCTGTGAGGATCTGACTGCATTCAGCCACTAGAGATCAGTGAGGTCAGAAACAGATGCTGGATTACTTCTGGATCACAAACTTCACTCCAACTCATCCCAATAGTTCTGGACACATCTGTCACTTAAGACAACAATTTTACTCCACAGCCCAGTGCTAGGGGGCTTTACTAGGGATGGGAATCACCAGTGACGTCCTGATATGACACCATCCCAATATCTAGGGCCTGATTTAATATGTATTGATTCGCAATTCTGAAAGCATTGCTATTCTATACATATTTCAGTTTGATACTACAATTATTCTACAAATTATTTTCCATAAAATTAGGATAAACTGATGTCCAACTCATTAACCAGGTTAATTCTGGAAGCCAAGGTTCCTCCATACACTGGATTTAAACTGTGGAGATGCAGCACAAATCTCTGCTATGTCATCCATTATTCCTGTTAGTCTTTAATGAAGTTTTGAAGAAAAAAAAAGGTTTCTACTACACGGCATGCTCTACTGCAGGCCTATTCAACTGGCGGCCCTTTTGAAATTTTTTATGGCCCGCAAGACTGCCCGTAAACCAATGTGTGATTCGTGTGATATAGTAATACTTGGATTTTGGATCATGACTGGCTCGCAGTCACATGCTACCTTCGCCAGGATTGGTTATCTGCTGTGTTGTATAAAATTAACCAATCCGAGCACAGAAGTCGCCATATTATTATCCAATCGCAGCCGAAAGAGGCGGGATTTGTCAGAAAATTGGTGTGTTAAAAAAAGCAGCACAGAGCTGTCAGCAATGAAAGAGAATCCGGTCACACACACAGCGAGGGGGAAATCTTTGTAGTTTTAGCTCAGTGATGTATCTACTCTAACGACTTAAACAGAGTTCAGAGTCCTCGTTTAGAACCGGACGCCGTTAAAACGGCTAGGTTAAAGCGGCACTGACACAGTGCTGGACTGGCCATCAGGCATACCGGGTCGATGGTAAATTTGGGCCGACGCGGATGGTCTTTCGCGAAAAACACCCTCCGCGTAAGATTTGTGAAGTTCTTCTACAAGTAATACTGGACTTCCACAAGGAACACACTGATATACAGTACATAAAAACACTGCTTACTATATAATGTTATTTGTATTCACCCCTTTTAGTTTTATTCAGCATATTTAGCAATATTAAAGTGAGCAAGCCAATGGCGACACAGGAGAGAAAAACTCTCTAAAGCTGGAGGAAGAAACTCCAGCAGGAAACAAGAGTCAAAAGGGGGACCTGTCCTCCTCTGATCGACCCGGAGGGAGAGAGAGAAAGAAAGAAAGACTCTATGGAGAAAACTAACAATATACAGCCTTTATACAAAGTTTAATCATTGTTGGACAAATTGGCCATCTATGGCTAATGGAGTTGGTACAATTAAGAGTTCACACAGTGCCTAAGACTTTTTCATAGTACTGCATGAATAATAAAGTAATTAAAGAATCGTTTTTGAAGTCATGGTGACAATATATGAATTGCAGCACAAAATAATCGTGATACAACACTGAATCGATTTGTTTCTCTCATCATTGTTAGGCTTTATACCCCCTTGGCATTATGACACGGTGACCTTAGGGTTTTATGTGCAGCTGGTGATTGTCCTATTCAGAGATTTCAATGGGAGCGCCCTAAAATGAGCTTAATTCACCAAACACAGGAGGCGTGTGAATATTTGTGGACAGAGAGTGCACTTACACTATATGGCCAAAAGTAATGGGACGCCTGACCATTACACCAACAGGGACTTCAGTAAGACACATACACTTTGATATGGAGTTGGTTCTGTAGAGCATTTATGAGTTCAGGCACTGATGTCCAACCATGTCTTTATGGACCTTGCTTTGTGCACTGGGACACAGTCATGCAGGTTCTTCCCCAAACTGTGTCCACAATGTTGAAAGCATGACATTGTCCAAAATGTTTTTATATCCTGGAGCATTAAGATTGCCCTTCTCTGGAAATAAGAGGCCTAGTCCAAACCCTGAAAAAACAGGTGTGTCCCAGTACTTTTGTCCACATAGTGCACTGCCTGAATGCCCTGAATGACAGAAAATCCCTCCGACACAGAAAACATGCCAAGGTCTCTGCTTTCTAACAAGGTCAAAATTTACACTCAAGACAAAAGTGTCTTCTTACAGCCCACATCACCAAGACGTACAGGATCAGAACTGTAGCGGTGCATTATAAAAATCCATGTCATTTTGTGAAAAAGTTTATTTTCCAGTTCTACTTACCAGCCAAAGATCAAGCCACTGCAAAGACAGAAGCGTGATGAGGGCCAGAAACGGAAACACCGGTTTATTCAGAGAGACAGAGCGTCTCTGCCACCCAGTGGCCTGGCCCTGCTACTTTATTGCACTAGAAAGAACACACTGTTTAGCTTTTAATCCACGTGTTTTATTACCAGAAATTCCGTTTGTCATTATTGTTATTACTAAATGTTATTATATTGTATTTTTGTTTTATCTAATTACTTATAAAAAAGATGTATTCATAGGCAACACTAGTGAACTGAGCATCCAGTTATGACCCGTGTAGCCACCAGGGGGCCCCCAAGAGCACTTGAAATGCACCATAAGATACACTCTGGACAAAATGTATTGGGACACAACTCAATGATTGAATTTTTTTTTAATTTCCAAAGAGAAAAAAGAAATCAGAAAAGGTGTATTGCATTCAGCCTTCAGAAATACATGTTCAACATCAGTGTCTACAAAATGAATGAGCACAAATTCCCACAGAAACACTCCAAAATCTTGTGGAAAGCCTTCCAAGAAGAGTGGAAGTCTGTATATTTGAATGCAATGTCATTACAGTCCTTGGTGTAATAAGCAGGCATCACTTTTACTTTTATAGTGTAGCTTGAAACTATGCAAGTACATTTAGAAAGATCCATCAACTCTGGATTGAGCAAAAGTAATATTGTGCATTGTTTCATAAAAATGGAGCAAAAAATGTTTCAAATCCACCTATTTCACAAATCCACTGTGCACCCAAACAATGCACTACTCAGATAAATGACACACAACTTACTACAGACTGTACACTGCATTACATATGTGTAGAAATCACATTGTTGTAATCTACTTGGTGTCCTGTATAGGAAACATCATAATGCTATCATTTTTATTTGTTTAAATTATAGCAACATTATGATTAGATTTTTTTCACTAGTAACTTATCAACTTATACAAGTAAGTCAACACAACAGTACTGGATTAAAATTATTGTAAGGAGAATTAAGGGGCGTGTATAAAAGTTAGAAGATGCGGAAATATAGTATAAATGAAGGGGCCCAAAGTCGAGCCTCTCTTAGGGTCCCAGGATGGTTAGGACTGTCAGTGGATTTCTTCCTAGTGAAAATCAATCTTCTTTTCTTACATTCAGCAACATATAAAATAAAATTTCCTATTCTTATTGTTAAGACATTGCATGTGTAACATTTCATTCCTAAGTCAAGTAAGAAAAGGTATTGTTCTTGTGAAAATTCAGCCTCCATTTGTTAACATTAAAAAAATCATTGCTCCACCCAAAGGGAATCATAAAACTTAATTTTCAAAAAAAATTAGAATGTTAGAATGTTGGAGTCCAGATTTTTTAAGTATTAAAAAGATTTGTAATGTGAGATTTCTGATATCAACACACTTTGCACTGTGAGACAAAACATCCGACCACAAAACATCAGAATGCAGCAGCCTGTCAGGTCTCCAAAATACTCCCACAACATTCCACTTTTCTCAGTTTTGGCAGCAAAGTTGTGGAACGAACTTCCGCCAACCGTTAGAACTGCTGAGACCCTCACTGCCTTCAAATGGAATACCCACATCTTCACTGAGCACTTAGGATAGCAACAACATGTCCATGTCATAAATGAACTTAACTAAGATAACTTCACAAGTAACTTAAAAACTGCCTTCTGTGTGTGTGACCTGATAGGGCCTGGTGGACCAACTCCATCTCTGGAAGAATCTTAGTCTACAGCTCTTGTAAGTCTATGTTTACTAGTGTGAGCAACATGTTTTCTTGTGGACTGCCAAATGCTGTAAATGTAAATGTGAATATAAAAGACATACCTATGTTTTAGGGCTGAAACGGTATTCGTACCGAATTGTCACGGTACATGGGTCACAGTTCGGTTCTTGATGTTGTACGGAGAATACAAGGTACGACGGAGAAGACGTGATTGAAGTAATCCTATGGAATCACAGAGGGACCAAAAAACACCAGTAAATCATAAACCTGTGTCGTAGTGTGGTGCAATAGTGCCACCTATTGGCGTAACACTTCTGCTGCCTTACACATACATGAAAATATAAGCAGGAGTGTGTGTTTACTGGTTAATACACTGCTGTTAATTTAAAGTAAATGAAAACAAACCATTCTTTAGAACCTTTTGTTACTTAACTTCGCTGTATCATGAACCGCACCGAACCGTGACCTTTCTGTACCATTACACCACTACTGTGTGTTGGTTACTAGCCATACATGTCCCATAATCATCAACACAGAGCACTGCAAATGAGCACTGATTCGCATAGTTCTTACATTTTATTGAATTGTGATTCAAACCATTAATATTGCATGAATGGGAGGGAGATGACACATTTTCCTTCTGTACCATGATGTACTTTCAGAGTTGAACACAGTGTTCAGGAGTGTCACATTGTTAGGAGTGTCTTTATGCTACTAAAGCATTTTTGCTGGTTTATGTGTGGGGTAGTGGGAGGGGGAGGTAAAAGATGACATTATTGGTAAATACATTTTTCCGGCCACGGTGCTATAATCAAAAATCAGAAATCAGCAAGCGAAGGGTTTTGCAAGACCAGAGAAACATGACCAGTTCCCCCTGTAGCAACGTTTTCATGAATGAACCTGTACTGTAATGTGTATTATAATAATGTCGGGTAGTAAGTGTGTGTAGGTGATTACTGCTAAAAAAAAACTCCATGTCATTGTGGTGGCAAACAGACAGTGATGCAGATGTTACCGGAATCAACTTTAAAAATCAGAAAGAAAAAGTGAGAAAATCCTATGAAAAGCTGACGTTACTTTCATTAATGTGCATTGTGCTCTGAATTTAATCATATTCAAACTGTATGTGTATTTACACATTTATTTTTAATTTTTTTAAAGTTTCATAACCTGCATGACAAAAAATTGCAATTAAATACAGTGTTTATGGGAATTATGAAAACGTATTAATACTACAGTCAACGTGTGGCTGATGAAAAATATTCTTAATGCCTAGCCTGCATTCTTTTGTATAGGTTTACTATACACTGTAGCATTTACTGTTATTGATATTAAGACATTCTTTAGCATCTATTGATTAACTACAGCAAAAAATAAATAAAATAATAATAATAATAATAATAAATAATAGTAATTTGTCCCATTTATATAGTGTCTTTCACAAACCCAAAGTCGCTTTACACAGCAAAAAAGTAACTTATAGGGTTATAACAGTGGGGAACAAAAATTTATCTTATGTTGAACATGGACATTGCACAAAGCATGAAGTCTTATATGTTCTCTGAAAAAAGAAAGAAAAAAAACAGAGTTCAAGAGGGTTCTCTGTTTGCCTCTTAGCTATTTTGGGCTCTGCCATTACAACCTGTTCTGGTCTTGAATTTCACCTAGGCTTCTAACATGGGTCTGTCAGCCTGTCCTGTTTGTTGTGGTGTGTTCATAATGTTCTGTTGCCAGCCTTTATGATCCCTTTGAGGGCCATGTGTGTCATAGCATGGGTTTAAAACTGTGTGTCTCATGCTGAAGGAGTTATATTGTTTTGAGAAACAGGATGATATTTTATGTAACCAATTTTAAAGCTTGAAAATATACCACTCACTCCCAAGGTCCAAAAAGTCCACATATGGAAACTGAGTTGCAAAGATATCATTATATATCATTATATTTTCTTTTCATGATGTCACAAAAACCAACACCTTTTTATTTCAGCCTACTGAAGTGTACCTTGTACACAAACGTTTGTACAGTGTCCCTTATCACTTCATGGGGACTGTATGTACTGTGGACCAAGAGGTACATTTTCTCTTCTTTATCATGTTTACATTCTGCGTCACACTTTCCAAAAGAGAAAAGGGGGGAAAAATCTAATTTAATTGATATAGGCCCTTTAAAATCACAGCACCTCAGAGACCACTATGTGGTTTAAGCTTGTGCCAGGTTTTAGTGTAATTTCTTCAGTTTTATTTTAAAGAAATCTAGTTCTTGGTGGTCTGCTAAGATGGTTGAACTCTTGAGTGAAAAGCAATGCACAGCATTTACTGTGTACATCATTTCCCGCATTGGTAAAACGGATCAAACCAACACTGTATTAAGTCACTTTGCTTATGAACATAGTTTATTCACGTGAATCTGGTAAACGTAATGCACTGCCTGTTTCCCTGTACTCTCAGTATACTCAGTAGTGTGCATCAAAGGTCCTATGGTCAGTTAACATTAAACTCTCATTAGTGTTGCGCAGCTCCCACCACCCACAGTCAGTCACGGGTTGGTCCTCCCCCTCCCCCTCCCCCTCTCTGATCCTGCCTGGGAGCTGCACTGTGGTCGCCTCGGGCTGCTCGAGCTCCAGCACAGGCACAGTGAGGAGCTAGGGAGGGGACAGGGCACTTCATGTCGAGCACAGATGCCATCTTCATGTTAAGGTGAGGAGAATAAGCCTGATCACACCTTGCAGACAGAAGGTGAGGTGATGAGGGAGTTTGTGGGCGCGAGGTGGGACGGACCTGCCCTGCGGTGACTGGTGCTGTGTGTGTGTCGCGATAAGTTCTGAAAGGTATGAAATGAGCTTCATTAAGATCGCGATCAGCTCGCCTGTAGTAAGAACTGGTGCTCCTGTGCTGTTCCCATGGAAACCAGTGCGCCAGAAGACAAAGTGAAAGAAACGCAGAGGAACACGCTGCTCACATCTGGTGAGTCCCGGAGCCTGGGCCAGCCAGACGGATGGCGAGAGACTTTGGAATTATAATCCAGCAGAAGCAGATTAGCCGCTCTGAGAAGTGCCCACGCTGAGCTTTTGTTCTCCTCGTTCACTCTTCACTGTTATAAGGAATGGTAAATTCGAGAAGAGGGGACCCAGCCAGCTGCGGACCCTGGACACTAGGAGTGTCGAAAACATGTTATCATTTTCTCTACATTTTAATACATAATACAGGGTCCAGTTTTTTTGCAGTTAATTTGATGACAGAAAAACACTATATATATATATAGTGTGTACACTATATGCATTTAATAAGCATTGGGACTTAATTATTGAATTTAATTATGGAATTCAGGTGGCCCTCAATATGTATGTATATATATATATATAGATGCTGCTTTGAAAAATACAAGATGTGGAGACTGGAGAGACCAAGACAAAATTCTCAAAACTTTCTGCTTTTTTTCAGACTGGATATTGTTTTGCCACAGTTTTGAAATATTCTTGGGATCATTATCCTATTTAAGAATGTGTTATGTTGAAGAACTGTTGATACTTGTTGATAATTTTCTTTCTTCATGATCCAACACAAAGTGAAATAAATAGGACTGTAATATGTAATACAATTTAAAGAGCAGTGAGGTAATGTGCCTTCACTCTCTTTTTTGAACATGGCTACAGAGACTCATCCTTTCCCGCTGTACACTGAGCCTGGCTCCCAGTCTGATGTTAGGGCTTTGTGTAGGTTCTACAGTAAGCAATTTCTTTATGGAGTTCGTTTTGTCCACAGGGATGTTCTTAAGCTGAAACAGAAAAGGTTCCAAATAATTGTAATTGCATACTGGAGCCTAAAGATTTTTCTGTGCTGGAACTAAGGACCTCAAACCATAAAAACATTATTCATCCTACAACAAATTTGACTGATTTATCTGAGCTAAACTTTATATCACCTCACTTTAGATTATGGAAACCTGGTCCACTAATAAATAAAAAAAACTCTTGTCACAATATAGTTTCCATAGGCTGTATGGAACTTGGTAGTGAAGTTAAGGAGAAATAGTTAAGAACACAGTGGCTCTAGACATGACAGAAATTTCACAGACTGGTTGGAGGAGGCATCCTATGACAGTGCCATGCTGAAAGTCACTGTTCTCTTCAATACAACCAGTTCATGGAGAATTCATCCTTGATTTTATGCACCTATGGTTGTTGTTGCATTTCCATTCTCTTCTCCCACTCTCATCCATGCAGGCAGAACCAGAACAGAAACCCCTCAGGCAGGTAGAATGACTGAGGGTGTGGAGTCTCCACCGAGCCAGAGGGCCACTCTAAAAAATGACCTCAGTAGCCGTCAGGGGAGAACCAGCCCTGATTCTAGCTGTGGTCTGGAGACGGGGCCAGGGCCGAGCCAGAGAGGCAGCTGGGAACCTGAGGAACAAGATGAACAGGAGGAAGAGCCAAATAGTCTGCTTCAGGAGATGCAGTACCCCGCTGGAGGCACAGCAGAGCGATGTAGTGGACATTTGGCTCCAGAAGGAGGCTGGGGCTGGGTGGTGCTGGCAGCCACTGTGCTGGTCCTGGCACTGACACTGGCCTTCCCCTCCTGCATTGGCATTTTCTATACAGATCTGCAGAAGGAGTTCCAGGCGAGCAACACTGAGACGTCCTGGGTGCCGGCCATCATGACAGCGGTTCTACATGCAGGCGGTAAGAAGGGCACTGGGGTGTAAATATGCTAACTGGCATGTATGTCAGTTCATCTGCATAGATTCTGAGCGCATCATAACATGCAGCTTGGTAATCTCCTTGTGAAACAGCTCTACTAAGCCTGGTATATAACTGTTGAGTTCATCTGATGTGTTTGAGCAGGGAAATCACTGTCCCAGTGGCCCTCAGAAGACACTCTTAAGGACACCACAATTCAAATAAACCCCAGAATCAAATATATAGTATAACAGACAGTATGATATTAAGAAATCAAAGCAGTTAAATCATTTTTAGAAATGATCCAAGAAATCCTAAAGAGATATAATCGAATGAAATCATTGTGAGATCAGGGATTTACACCTGTAGTGTTCATACAGAGTCCTTCCAGTAATGACTGGATTCTATTGGCTACTAAGCAGAATGGTTCATCTTTATTTTTATTTTCACGAAGATTAAGTGCAGCTTTAAAACATACCACTGTTTGTTGTACTTCACTGCACGGTGTGAAGAAAGAAATAGTCAGATAGGGTTCTGCATTGACAGTGACAGCTTTCTCACAGAGAACATCACTGAAATCGTAGAAAGCTATATCCACTTTCAGATGGGTGAGAGAACACATGCAGGTTCTTTTTCTGCCCGTTAGGAGAGCGTGGAGTTTATTCTGACAACAGCGAGCGAGGCAGGGGGTTGTTTTAACTGTCTTCGAGGCCCATTGTTCCACAGTCAAAATGTGTGTTTATCTTTCCACTACTTCTCAGCACTTTCTCTGCTGCAAACGTACAAAGCCCAAAGCACAACAAAGGTGATCCTCCAGACTCATTTCTGCACTGTACCGCATCCTCCAAATCTTTGTTTTGTACAGGGGTCATATTCACTTGATCTAGAAACCATGACTAGTTTAGATTAAGAGAAGGGCTGCATGATTAGCATGCAATTACATTGCTACATGTTGTCAGTTCATTGTAACTTCAAGCATAAACATTTCAGTCCCTATTACATTGGTCAAAATGATTCATATTTGTTAGATTATGTGAATGTCTTGATGCATCCAAACATCCACAGAAGCTCATCTCGAACTGGATACTCACAGTACACAATAAATGTCTTGATGCAACCAATCATCCACAGAAGCTCATCTAGAACATATGAGATTGGTCTGGATACTCAAAGTACACAGTAAAATCGAATGTGATTTGTTAGGGACTATGCAGGCTCATCAGTAAGCTAATAATTAACAAACCATTTGTTGTACAGATGAGTAATCAACTGTTTTTCTTATTTATAGGTATGTAATGTGATTGCCTATATAATATACAGTTCTTGATTTTATTGCAGTATTTTGTCATAAAGTGTTTTGGAAGTTTATTAAGAATTAACCATGTGCATTTTTGATTTCTAAAAGTGCTGTAGCAGAGTTACTAAATAAATGATGTGCAGAGGCAGTGCAGTCTCTGCTTGTGAAGAGTAAAAGGGATCACTAAGGGAAGAGCACACTGCAATGACATAATCTTTCTAAAATCATAAGGAATAATTGGAGATAGGTTTTCCCACATCAAAGAGCCTTTGTAATTCTGACAAAGCTGTTCATTAACCTGATTGTTCACACTCAGCTTTGATTTTTGGGATAAGGATTTTCTTTTTTTCATTTTAATCTGGTGAGTATGAACCTTTTGTAGTCACGGCAGAGGATTTTGCACCAATTGTGTGCAGCATCCAGCATTTAAATCTTTAATTGCAATAGTGATTGTCTTTTTATATCTAATCTCCATATGTATGGCAATGCTAAAACAGACAATCTGTTATTCAAATACTCCCATTGTCATTTGTCAGTGTTTGGGCATTTGTGTGTGCTTTGGCTCGTCTACATCTTTTTTGTCCATGTTTTTGTAATAGCAGTGTTTCTCTCCAGGTCCAGTTTGCAGCATCCTCGTGGAGTGCTATGGTTGCCGTGCAACAATAATGGGGGGTGGGATCCTGAGTGGATTGGGAATGGTGGCCAGCTCTTTTGCTCAGACTATGGTGGGCCTGTACATCGGTGCTGGAATCATTACAGGTTGGTCTGGCTCATTAAACACAAGTGCTGGGTTATACAGTCAAAAATCTTTATTCTATGCTATTAGATAATTATCATACTCATATATGATATGCAGTGATACATATCACTCTTTTACCAAAGTAGCAGTTGTGGCTAACGTCAGATTGAGGAATAGAAATGGATAATCATTTTATCACCAACGTGTATCACCAATATCTAAAAAAACAATATCTATCGGCCAGGTGTACTGTACACAATAAGTCTAGTCATTTTTAAAAGTGCCTGCTGGTGTTCACTCTTAGCTTTCCCTCCCACTCCACAGGGCTGGGATTTTGCTTGTGCTTCCAGCCGTCTGTCACCATGGTGGGCCACTACTTCGTACGCCGCCGCGCCTTTGCCAATGCCCTTTCCTCAACAGGCACAGCGCTTGGTATAAGCACTCTTCCCCTGCTAGCCAACTTTCTGCTGGGCCTCTTCGGCTGGCGGGGCAGCTTTCTGGTGCTGGGTGGGGTCCTGCTGAACTGCTGCGTGTGCGGGGCTGTAATGAGACCCTTAGGGACAAAACCAAAGACAAAGAGAATATTTGTCCAGCCACCAGCCCAAGCCAACAGTCTGTACAGCCAGCGGTTGGGACTAAAAGCTCGTCTGCAGAGAGGCATTTCTGCACTGATGCCTTTCCTTTGCAAGCACATGGCCTTGGACTTGATGCGCACCCATCCCCGCTTCCGTGTTTATGCCCTGGGTGTGTCATGGATGATGCTGGGATTTGTGGTCCCGCTGATCTACCTGGTGCCCTATGCCACTGCTAATGGGATGGAGCAGGATCACGCAGCTCTGCTGATGGCCGTCCTCGGGGTAGTGAACATCTCAGTCAGACCGGCAGCAGCCCTGATCTTTGGACTGCCACGCTTCCGGGGCAGCCGTCATTTTGTCTACCTTTTCTCCTGCGCCCTCCTGTTCAACGGCCTGAGCAACTGTGTGTGCGGTGCAGCCTCGAGCTTCCGCGTGCTGCTGGTCTACGTGATGACGTTCGGTGCCTCCATGAGCGTTGTGGGCTCGCTGCTCTTCACTGTGATGATGGAGATGGTGGAGATTAGCCGTTTCCCCTCTGCTCTGGGCCTCATTAGCGTCATGGAGAGCATCACACTCTTGCTAGGCCCACCACTAGCAGGTAAAGCACACCTACTGTGTCCATGCGAGTGCGCATGAGAATGTACTCTTAAAGTAATTAATTATTGAATAATCATGAATGGACACACACAATGTAGAAACTGGTTTACTTGTAATATGCAAAGATTATTTAAAGTTTACACTCACCTCCTTTACCGAAGTGTCAAGCTCTGCAAAAACTGACAAAAAAGGACTAAATACTTAACATTAGTCTGACGTTTGTACTTTTATAACAGATAACAGTACACAGTACCAGAAATCATATAAGTCGATTGGAGATTACTTGGTCTGAGTCAGTTTGATGTGAGTGTGTCATGAGCTCAGCATGCAGTTTACACAGTGCTAATTGGTGACTGTAAGCTAAATACTTGCATCACCCTAATCATCGAAGATGTAAGAAACGGCATAATTGTACATCAAACATGTGGGATGACAAGTGCCCAAACCTGATTTTTGAAAAGGCACAAGATCACACTTTCAGTGCACCAAACTGTTTTTGCTGAATTTCACGTATGGGGGGAAAAGTAATAATACATTATGGCACATTATATAGTTTGTGTTGTATTTTTTCCAATATGAACAAAACATATAATTTTACCGGCATACAACTGTAACTTCACATCCACACGTTTCCAAAAATTGGAAAAAGTGCTCCTTGTACAAAGCATGAAGTCGGTTTGTATTTGTGGGCAGGGTGGTCAAGCTCAGCCGAGGAAGAAGTCACAAGGAAAAGGAATGTTGTGCTGTGTGTGTGTGATTGTATGTGTGTAAGACAGGGAGTAGGCAGTGGGGGTTATGCACCGGGGCTTGGCACAGTCTTGATTCCACCTCAGGTTTATAGATTGCTAATACACTGAAGACACAGCATGATCCTCTCAGGTTACCACTGTCATGGCAACTCAAATGTCATTGCGATGGGAAGCCCATATATCGGTGGCCTGGCGCTGGTCTCACCGCTTATCTCCCTAATCGCATTTAGAGTAGTTTTTAGAGCACTCAAGGGTTTATTATCATGCTGAATCACATTTGGGTGGTGTCTTGCAGGGGTGCTGGTGGACTGCACTGGCCATTACAGCTACGTGTTCTTCGCCTGCAGTGTGTCTGTTTCCACTGCTGCTCTCTTCATCATGGTGGCCTTCTACTGGTTGGACAGACAGAGCTACATGGAAGAGAAGAAGCCCTTCTCACCTGATGAGAATGACAGCCTGAAGCCCAGCATAAATCTAAATATTGATGGTGGAAGCTGCCAAGTGCCTTTACAGAGAATCACCGCCCAAGACACTGATAATGTCACTGATGTTTGAAAGATACAGTTTAGAGCCGAAGTGTCTAATTTCAGTCATGGAGGGCTGATGTCCAGCACTGTTGGTGATTTCTTTGATCCTTGTGCCCAAATGGAACAAGTACTGTCTCGTGCTTAAGAGCATATTTCTTTATATGAATCCATTCAGTATGAAAAATGTTTACCTTGTTTTGGATACTACTACTTTTTTAATTGATCACTTGTTTTCAGGGGTCATCAAAAAATCACTTTAGTTTTATCTCTGGCTAGGCTATTGTAATGAGCACTAAGTTGAAGATGGCGCCAGGAGCCAGTGAGCGTTGTTACTGAGTATTTTGTTTTGTTTCCAGCATGGCCAGCCACATAAACTTTATGACTCAAATTCTGTTCTGCCAGAGAAAATTCTTTTTGGGGGTACATGCACCACTGAATCTCTCCAGGTTACCTCCATGGTTGGATCAGGTATGTTTGAGCACTGAAATCACAAAAGTGTCCTGGACTAAGGCCCTCTAGGACATACCTAGTTTAAAGTGTATTTCTGCTACACTACTGCTGGTAATTTTAAGTGCACAGGAGTGCATTAACACAATTCCTCCTCTTGTTTTCCGTTTTCTTTTCTTTTCATCCCTTGCTGGTCAGTTAAAAGTCTTGAAACCAGAAAGTCAAATTAGTGGTGGACCAGTGCTTGGTCCATTATAGAAACGGTCCATTCTAGCAGTGGACCATAGTTTCATTTTATGAAGTTTCACCAAACAACACAGAAAAGTGTTTCACCTAGAAACTAGTTAGTCTTTCCACCTCAGCACAGTAAATCTTGTCTGTTCCAAATTGAACCAGAAAGGTGAATTCTGGGCATAGTTATTATTCAGTTATAATAGAATACTGTGAAAACCGTATGCTAGTGCAATATAGACAGCTTAATGTTTGATCTAGATTTTGATTTTTAATAAACCTTGAATGATTTATTATACTGGTTCTGCAGATCAATAATTTATACATACTTATACAAGTTTAACATCATATTCAAATAAATAGATCAGTGACTGGTGTGAATATTTGTGTTTTATTTTATTAGTAGTACTGTTAAGAATGTCTCTGATACCACCTCACTCAAGGTACACCTACCTTGTATCAACACTTATTGTTCATTTTAATAGCTCTATGCTATGGACTACAAAAGCAGCCCCAACTTCCTCACCATAGAACAACCAAGCATAATGTATTAAATGGCAATTACTCATGTATATAGTGCAGCCTAGTGGCTAGGGCTTTGCCCCTGTGATGAGAGGGTTGTGGGTTCGAATCCCAACACTGCTACTGTCACTGGGTACCCTTGAGCAAGGCACTGGCCCCACACACTGCTCCCCAGGTGTGTATATATATATGTTTTTATTATTGGCTACATTGTAGATTAATATTGAAAACATCACCTAGTACCCTGATGACAGCGTTCCGCATTTTTTCAATCAGATTCATGAAGTATTGACCTGGAATGGTATTTAATTAACAGGTGTTCTTCATCAAGAGTTAATTAGTGGAATTTCTTGCCTTCCTAATGTGTTTGGAACCATCACTTGTGATGGTGCGTTTGGTACACAGTTAGTAATCCTATTCCATTACGGTTCTACTCCACATTTGTGGCAAGAACCACTTAACTAAGTAAAAAGAAGCAACTGTTCATCAGTACCTTATTACAAAACATATTTTTTGTTTACTGCATAACTTCATGTGTTCCTTCATAATTTTGTTTGTTTTCAATATTAATCTACAATGTAGCCAGTAATAAAAACAAAAGAAATCACTGAATGAGAAGGTGTGTCCAAACTTTTAACTGGTAGTGTATGTAGAATGATAATAATAACCAATCAACCAACCAACCAACCAAACCACTCAGACCTCAAGAAAGAAACAAGGAGAATTCACATATTTAAGTATGAGAGGACTGGCGAATGAGCTGTAGGTGTGTTTGATTAAGCAAACGTGGAACAAAGGTGAAGCTGGAGCTGGAGCAAGCTCTTTCAATTGTCCTACATTTGCACCTTCTTTAAGCCTCAGAACTCTAGATTAATTACTGTTATTTTGCACTACTTTGTTTACATTGTATAACTAATTATATATAGTTACAAAATACATCATTGATATACAGTGCTCTGGAAAGTATTCGCAGCGCATGACTTTTTTCACATTTTGTTATGTTACAACCTTATCCCAAAATGGATTAAATTGATTTTTTTCCTCAGAATTCTACACACAACACCCCATAATGACAACGTGAAAAAAGTTTACTTGAGGTTTTTGCAAAT
>JBBPCY010000028.1:11445210-11476830 GCA_037974405.1 Brachyalestes nurse | reverse complement strand
CCATTTTGGAATAAGGCTGTAACATAACAAAATGTGGAAAAAGTAATGCGCTGTGAATACTTTCCGGATGCACTGTAAGTTACATATTAAGTAATATTTACATCCAATTCACTTAATTTTTGATGGTGACAGGTTTGGGTTTTCTATTTTTTTCTTTTGCTTAGATGTCAAACATGAAAAACATATTTTATCTGCTTTTTTCATCTACCCTATTAACGTAAATGAGATAGAATAAAAATAACCCCAGAATTTTTCTGCCTGATTAAGAAAGATAATTCCGAAAGATAATTAAACTATATGTCAGTTGGGAATTTCATGTCTTATAACTAGGGAGTGTAATGATCTATGGAATAAAAGGTTTAAAATCAAATGGCAGGAATAATTTATTTTTAAATGTCAAGTTCTATGGGTGGATCACTGAACTCAAGAACGTATAGCAATAACAGTAGGTGTTTGTCTACAATGCTGTAAATGAATGGAGTCCACTCAGTTAGTGGTGTGAATGCATTGTTAGGTTGCTTATGGAACAACATTCTAAGAACTTCACCTCTGGATGAGTAAGAGCTTAGTACTGATTTATGAACCACAGTGACGTATTTCTAACATCTGTTCAGTCTCTCATGTAAACCGCAACATGTGCCACTTGTCAAAAAAAATTGGAACACTTTAATTAAGTAGCATAGTTACACCCCTTTCGCCTAAGGGTGCTGTGACAGCTAGGCTTAGGTGTTGATAAGTGCCAGACATCACAACAAGAGGGCAGAATGCATGGTGTAAGGCATTAGTCCCAAAGTAATACTTTGCCCCTATAATTATCTGTGCAAATGTCTATTTAGTGTTATATTAAACAGAACAAAAAATCACACAGCTGGTGTCCTGTGATCAGAAGGTCCTGGGTTTGAATCCCTGGACTGCCAGTGGCACCACTGAGGTACCCTTGAGCACACATTGTGTGCTCTGGTGTGTTCATGTGTAACAAAAATGGCCACTTTACACTTTACATACAATGTAAGACCACAATGTCAGACCATTCTGAAAATCTGGGATTTGTTTTTCATTTAAACCTGACATTAAACAGCAGAATGTTTTAGAATAAAAAAAGTAAAATCAAGAAGAATCCTAAGCAGAAACAGAGCAGTTTCTGGACACACACCTCCTAAAGCGAAGGAGATGCAGGCGCACCTAGTCATTGCCCCATTACACCAAAAGAGGGCATCAGTGTAGTGGTTAAAGTGGAATAGGACTCTCTCTCTCTCTCTCTCTCACACACACACACACACACACACAGGAATGTTCTTCACAGTTCTGTTTGCAGGTTTTTGTCTGTGCAAACTCTGCAGGTGTTTGGGGTGAAAGATGAATGCATAGGAGGGCAGACTGTTACTGCGTGAAGATGACACAAAGAAAGAACACTGCACTGAGAAGGACAGAACAAACTGTGGAGAACAGATAATATGACTGACACTGCTCAATATTTGCATAGACAGATAAGTACATCTGTAGTGTACAAAGGTAATTGGACACCTATTTGTCACACCTGTGTGATCTTGTTGGACACTCCATTATAGAACAATGGGCATTAATATGAATTTGCAAACAACATTCCAGTTGATCCCATAAGCGTTCACTTGGATGAAGGTAAGAGCAGAATCAGAGTCAGAATCAGAATCAGAGAACTTATTGCTTATATAATGACTACACAGACATGCAGAGACACAGAGACAAATACAACATAAAATATACAGTCAAAATAATCCCGTCAAAAATCTGCTGAAAAAGTTCAATATAAAATAGACTATGCAATATACACAACTGCAGTACTATTTATAAGTAATTTACAGTTAGGTGAAATTACTATTAACATATTAACACAAATGCATGGTTTGGTTATGGTAGTAGAGATCAGTAAAACTGACATAAGTACTGATATTCACATGGTGAGTCTAGTGCACATAATAATAATATGATATCGCAAATAATGAAATGATTCAGCACCCATTAAGAAAACTTCACATCATACTGCACATGGTAAGACTATTCCACGCAATGATAATGTTTTAGCACCCGACAAGAAAATTGCACGATATTACACATGGTAGACTGTTGCACATAATAGTAAGATAACAATGCATACAAAGATAATGATTTAAATCCAATAGGAAATTGCTCAACAAATTAGCATCAGGCTACTGCAGGCTATTGTAGTTCACACCCGACACCATACTTGTCAAACTGTTTTTACGGCCTACGCTGGGGCACAGTCCTTCTGAAAACGGCTTCCTTTAAACCGTTGCCACAAAGCTGGAAGCATTTCATTGTCTGAAATGCGTTTCTGCTGTAGCTTAAACGTTACTTAAGGGCCTAGTCCCAATCTTGAAAAAAAAAACGTCCCAGACCGTTATCGCTCCTCCATGAAACTTTACTGCTGGACCAAGGTTTCTCCTCGCATCTGCAAAGCCCAGATTCATCCATCAGACTTTCAGATAAATAAAAGCTGATTCATCACTGATGAAAAGGCATTTCTACTGCTGTAGAGTCCAGTTAAAGCATGTTCCACACCACTCCAGATGCTCAGCAATGCACATAGTGATTTGAAGCTTGAGTACAGTTGCTTAGCCATGGATACCCATTTGTTGAAGCTCAGGGCATACAGTTGCTGTACTGATATTGCTTACATTTTGGTTGTATATGACGCTAAAACAGATTTTTGTGCGGCCTCCCTATTGCATAGCAAACTACTTCTTCATAGTTTTCTTCTGATTTCTAAAACGTCCTTCGTGAGCATTGACTGCTGCTTCCATCCATGTTTTTGTTTTTTTTTTCTGTTTTGTTGCGCATTTTATAACCTTTCCATTTTGTTTATACTTGCACCATATTTTACACAAAACTGAGAACAAGCAACAGCTTTTCAAGCACTGTTTTAACTTCAGAATAATTTCCATTTTTTTCACTTGTGCCAGTATTTGTTTACAAAGGTGATTCCATATTTTTGTCTTCTGCATTATTTCATTTTTTTACTGTACAAGATCTGGAAAAAAAATATGCCATTATTGCAAGAAGGTCCTGGGTTTGATTTGTGGCCGTGGTTTCTCCCGAGGTTTCTTCCTCCAGCTGAGGGAGTTATTCCTCACCTAAGTCACCTTTGGCTCACTCACTAAGGGCTCGGACCTTGACTCTGTAAAGCTTCTTTGTGACAACTTGATTGTAAAAATCGCTGTAAAAAGAATTGAATTGAATGTTCACGTTATTTGTGTGTCTGCCCTTTGATGGCCTGGGAGACTGTCCAATGTTTCTCTGCCTAGTACCACTGGGATGGGCTCCAGCACCCGACATGACCCTGGTTAAGGATAAGCATCTTAGATAATGAATTAAGTAGTTTGCTTTGTCCAAGATATGTTTAATGGAGTCAGAATATCCAGCTATCAAACCAAAATAGTTTGTCGTTTATGTGATCTGTTCATTTGCTACAAAGAAGCTAGGTGAACCCATAATCAGGTAATTCCATTAATTATATTAGAACCCCTGGCAAATACCTCTTTTCCTTTTTAATACCAGTTCTGAAACTGAGACATAATGCACCTGTCAGAGTTGGAATAGTGCCAACATTTCAAATGGCCTCGGGAGCACCAAAAACAGGTGGAATGAAAATAAGCTTGAAAGACACTTGTTGCCAACTTTTTGTCCCTTATACATTGCGTCAGATGTTGTGACCACAAATGGTACTTTCCAGGGAATAATTTTCCTACAGTTCACATGTGACCTATAGCACATCACACTACAACTAAAAACAGTTCTATATTTCAGATGATACCCATCAGGTCTTATGTTATATTGTCACCACGCTCAAAATGGACCACACATTCATATGACTTTGTGTACTTTATTTGCACATACTGGACAACCATTTTATCATATGACTTTTTAAACAATGTACAATTTGTAAAACTCACTCCTCATCTCAAAACATACCATAAACAATCTTAAATAAATTAAATGAGCTGTAAGGCTCGATGTTGGTATGTACAAATTTTCTGAGCAAAAACGTACAATGCTTACAAACCTATATACATGTGACAAAGCAAACAGTCAGAGTGCTCAGTAACTTAATATACTGTGTTAAATCAAACACTAAGGGGGCAAGTATATAAAGCCAAAAAGTGCTCCAAATGTGTGTCGCTTTCAAAGTGCTGGTATACATGAGCCTGAACTGTGCTGAATGAGGAGGAGCACTGTAAGAAATACAGGATGATATTCTCCCTGCGAGGGAAATCAACAAACAGTTAATGTCAGACTCACCAGCAAAACTGAGAAGCACATGGAAAAGAGACGGGGTTCACGCAACCACTAACAATTCTGAAACCAATCTACTTCGTGACAACAGTCACATTGCACCAGAAAAACAATTTACATAACCATAGCATATAAATAAAAATCTTTTTTTCCTCCTCCACAAACTAACCACTGTAAGGATGCTGGCTGGACAAATGTTAATCCTGTACTAAAGTGAGTGAGTGTTGGTAGCGTGCTGTACTTATTTTATCCCTTTGTCGTGGTATATTGTCCAAAACTAATATGATGAAAAAGGTGTCCCCAATGCCAGCAACTATCCAACCAACAAAGTGAAGCAGCGTCCAGGACAGACACAAAAGCCTGTTAATAATTTACAGGGTCACTACGAAGAGCAGGCGATCTTTCCATGCTATTTTAGTAGTCCCTAATCATGGTCAAGCGATTGCTCTCTGCCTAAGGTACAGCTAACGGTACGCTGTGATCTGGATACGTTTAATTCAGTCAGTCCAGGTTATGAAAAGGAGCTGCATCTTTTTATAAGCATCTCTGATCCTCTCCACTTATATGTGTATGCACTTCAAGTATAATGCTGCTGTAAAAGAAATCCCTTTTTTCCAAACCGTATTTTCATTGTGCAACACATTAGAAAGAACCAAAACAAAGCAGTGGCCTTTTAGGGCCCTTTGTCAGCTGGCATTAAGTAAAAAACCAAAGGGCAAGAAGTGAGAAATGCGGAGACCTCTTCGGAACTGGGCTCATCCAACACATAGTTGTATGTGCTACCATGTCTTGACATGAACCTGTCAGACAAACACACACACACGCGAGGCACAACGTTACTGCTGCCCAGTTCTCACTCACTCTCTCTCTCTCTCTCACACACACACACACACACACATACATACACACAAAGCGGCAGGCTTTTCAAATGTCCTTTCCGTTTGTTTCCATGGTGTCTGGCTGCTTGTGTGGAGGCAGCAGATGGATCTCTCACACGCTGAGGGGCAACATGCCAGGAGGAGATACGGCTCGCGGGGACGCCATGGCAGTCAGGGCACCAGGGTCCAATCCGTTCACAGTCCTACACAGAACAATCCATGAATAATCACATGACTTGGTTTGGAAAAACAAACATCACAGCTCCTAGGATTACAGCACATGCATTAAAAAAAGAGAGCAGAATAAAAGTACAAATTAATTCTCATGATATCCAAGAACAAAGGAAAGCTAATAGTACTATACAATTTAAGGAGAAATGGACTACTTACGTTTTGTCAAAGTATGTTGTATGGAGTGAATGAGAGAACTTGGTGGCATTGCTGTTGATGAGGTTGCCATTTCCAGTGCTATAGTTTTTCCTTGCTGCCTGATCTTTGGCAAAGTTCCTACAGGCAGCCAGCTTGGACTCCAGAGCCTGTGAAAGTGGAGAAATGCACACATGCGATTACTCTTGCCTACTGTGAGGACACCTGGCTCTCACTATGCTGCCCTTTATAAGCAAGAAGCACAATGTGGAATGTAAACAAAGTGCATGCTACGACGTGAAAAAACAATTTCAAGAATTACCCCAACTTTCCGTAGGAGGTCACCAACAATATTGAGAGCAGAGATCCTGGCTGAAGGGGTGAGTGGAGAGCTTCCACAACCGTTGGTCAACACTAAGACACAAGCAAAACAAACAAAATGAGTAATGAATAATAACATTACCAATAAAAATACAGATGGTTGAAACCACATACAGTAAAAAAAAAAAAATAGTATAATTCAGTAGACTTGAAATTTCTGCTATATATACCTTTCTGACTCATGAAAGGATGATCAATGGTTTTTCCCACTGGTGTAGCTGGAAGAGACAGGGAGGCCTGTACTGCGGTGTCCATTTTATCTATGTCCAACGTTGGAGAACTTGGTGCTGACATTCTGGTGACATCTGTGGTCCTTTCCCGCACAGCCAACTCCTGTCTTAAGTCTGCACAGCACAGAGTTGACCATAACAAACCCCATTCAGACCCCACAAAAATTCAACTACAGGGTGTTCCAACATTTTCAACATTCAACAAATGACATACAACGTTTTAAGTTCATAACGCTCACTTCCATAAAAACATTGAAAAATTAAGACAAGTGTTTTGGCTTATGCAGTTAGCATCATACTTATGGATGAACTAGTTGCGCATAGCAGAAGGATACGCAGTATACACGGAATACGCAGTAACATGGTGTATGAATGAGGGGGTTGGGGTCCCCCATTACGCTTACCTACGCCATTTTGGACTGTTAAAAGCGCAGGTGTTTTTACACTCATTATTTGTCATTTTTTTGTTACTACAGTACAGTATATTTATGTCCATTTCCTTTTTCTGTGGCTTAGTTTATGTTCTAGATTGTGATTTTACAAGGATAGGTAAGTGACTTAGGCTAGGGTGTGTTTCGACTTACACATAAAATTTGTGTTACATCACTGTTGTAGGAACGAATCCGTGTCGTGACTCAAGGACCCCCTGTATAATTAACAGTACAGTAGGAAAGGAAACAGTTATGTTTGCAGTATACCTCTGGCCTCATCCTTCAGTCTCTGCACAGACACCAGTAGAGACTCCTTTTCATCTAGCTCGCTCTCCAGAAAGGCATTTCTCTCAATGGCCTGATTCAATCGCTGCTCAAAGTCCTCCAGTGATGTAATGGTCGCTCTGTGCAAGTCAAGCCAAGCATACAACATGCATAGTCAGGAATGCATTAGTGGGTATCAACCGTTATAGTCTAGGATAAATGGGCCATTATCTGTTTTCTTACAAAATCTCCAACGATTGAAAAAAAAAAAAAAAAAAAAAAAAGTACAGCTGGGTTCTGGTCATGTGTACCTCTTAGCTCTCTCCAGGTCATCATTGGCCTGCTCCAGCTCCCTGACATATTTGTGCAGCTGTTCCTTGATGCATCGTGTTTGGCCCAAGTCATCCTCTAGCATGGAGATTTGCTTATAGCTCTGTGCGTACTGCTGCTCCAGTTTCTCCTGCACAATACAACCAAGGACATAAGGCAAGATTTAGAGTGCTGGCAGTCATTCACAGGAGCACTAGTGTGCATGGAAAGGGAAAGGTTAAGTAATGTGGAATCCTTTCAAGTACTCTCAGCTAGTAAACCCACTTTCATCTTAAGCTATTTTAAACTTCTAATCCCTACACTGTTTTGTTGGCAGCGTAGTGTCCCATTTTCTTAGGACCATGGTAATATCAGTAGCAGGGCAGAAAATGTACTTATTCTGTAAACCCTCCAAAGAGTTACTGATAGGCCAGATCAGATGAACTCAGTTTCTAAGTTTTTTTTACCTATTTTACCATCAGGAATAATCTGGGTCTTTTGTGTAAAAGGTGTTTCTAACCAGCTTTTCTATTTTCTCCAACCTGATCCTAACATCCAATTACAGTGCACTACAGAATTAACCTCTAGACCTTTTTACAGCCTGTACTGGGCTTATGGCCAGTATATACGTTCAGCTGATTCTTCCTGCCAAGCAGATTCCAGGGCCTATTTCACCTAATTTCTTTTTCAGAGGGAATGCAAAGAGCAAAAGCGGGATCATACCTTCAGACAGTCCACTTCACTCTTCAGTCGCTGGTTCTCTGCCTGCAGGTCTCGGATGCGGTGTTCTGCCTGGCCTAGCTGAGCCTCCAGCTCAGCTTCCAGCTCACGGCTTCCCTCCTGGAACTCCTGCAGCTCCTCCTGAGCATCGTGGTAACTGTGGAGATGCACACACCCAAAGCAGACAGGCTCATCACTCAGGAGACACTGCTGTGGCCCAAGCCTTCTGGGACTTCATGTATTCAGCACTTTGACGACTGCATGCAAACTTGAACACAGTCTGACACAAAGGAGGGGCACATGGTAATCTTGGGTCTGACATCTGTTCCTACTGTGAATAATAAATGTACAAATTACCCTCAGTCAGAGCCAGACTCATGTTAGAGGAAAGGTGGGAGTAATGATTAGTCATGGGTAATATCCAATTCCACACAAACACAAACAAGACAAGACTGCATTTAGCAACTGCTTATATCTGCTCTGAAAGAGTACACAGCGCTCATGACTGGAAAGAATTGGAGT
Organism: Brachyalestes nurse; assembly: GCA_037974405.1. Lineage (NCBI taxonomy): Eukaryota > Metazoa > Chordata > Actinopteri > Characiformes > Alestidae > Brachyalestes > Brachyalestes nurse. Next base: position 11,468,439 of record JBBPCY010000028.1, on the reverse strand, counting down.
TACGTAAAATCATTGGATTTCCCAAATGTGCTGACATTGTGTCCAGTTGGTTAACAGACCTGCTGTTCTCAGTGACCCCTGAGGAGGTCAGTTGTCTGAGGTCATAGAATGTGGGGGGAGGGAGCTTGTGGGTGGCAGGAAACGATCTAAGCAATTTGACTATCTGGCCCAGAGACAAAGTTCTTCTTTTTGAGTCTGACAAAGCATGTTCCTGTCACAGCAGCCCCACATTATAAACCTCATCAGCAAAAACTGAAATAACACTTAAGTTGACGGGAAACGGCACAAAACAAAAAGCTTACCCCACCTTCCTGTTTAAATTTTGGTTCCTCAACTACAGTAACAGAATCTGTGTAAATAATAGCTGAGTGAAATACTTAAATGTAAGTGTTGTCCCAATGCTCTGCACAAGGATCTGAGGCTGTTTATACTAATTAAAAAGCTTTACAAGTGTGAAGAGTTCGGGTAATAAACACAGTATTCATTTACAGCCTGTCTGAAGTTAAAGTGTGCGCACCCTGTGTGTCAGCCGCGTCAGTGTTATTTTCCTCCATGGTGTTTTGCTCCTTCCTCTACAGGACATTCCAGGGTATTTGGACACTTCCTGTGTTTCGCCAATGTTACACCAAGGCGATAGACCAGAGGGTTTCAGCACATGTTCAGAAGTGTGTTTAAAGTCATTTCCAAACTGAACAGAAGCCAGCAGCAGCTGATCCAACAGACAGCCTGTCTGACCTAAAACTAGAGCCAACAGCAACTGGGCACCATGCACTCTCTTCTAGGTCAGTTTCTTACTGTCTTGTGGCTAAAAAAACAACTTTGGGGTGAAAGAGACATGTATGGTTCAAATATCAAAAGGGTAAAGCTTAAGCAACGTTTAAAACAATCCAGAAATGCATACAAAAAATATCCAGCTGAGTAATAAAGACTGTTTGTTCATTTAGGCGTCCACAAAACAGGAACAGTCATTTAAAAGTAAAGCTAAAAATAAAAACATAGGTCTAGGCCTTGTTAAGCTCACACAATGTGCTGGAAAATAAGCCATTTATCGGACATAAATCAAATCACAAAAGTTGCTTTCTGCATTGCCAAAATGACAAACATGACCTAAAGCATTTTATCTCCTTTAAACCGAGCCAGGCCATTAATAACAGCCCCTGGGGGCTAAGAAAGTTCTCACTAGAAAAGGACAATAGAGGACAGGAAACAAACATAATAAGTCATATGATACTTCTATAACAACAGTTGTGTTACGTCAAGTATTGAGAACGGTCCTTCCTTGTGTAACTGTGGGCTGAGTGAGAATGTGTGGCCGCCTATGCAAATGTCACTACATTAACTGGGAGATACTGAATACCACTGCATAGAACATTGTCAAGCTACATTGTGTCCATAGTCCTCTGCTAGAGTCAGCATCGGTCAGAGGTACAGCCTGTGTTTTCTTTCTTTTTATCATTACAAAAGGTGCCACAGTACTATTTTAGGCTACTTTGCTTGCATGTTACCTGTACCAGGGAAATAACAGAGTACTTTTACTGCCCAGTCAACAGTTAATAGTCTACTTAAAGATGTCTTTCAGCTTATCTTTTAGTGAGACCTTTATTGGAGAATAAGAGACAGATTTCATGTTATAGAATAGATTTAGACTAGAAAAGGACGGAAGATGTCAGATATCGCCAAGAGCATGTGCTGACAAGCCACAAACAAAATATCATAAGTCCATAAACATTCAGGTTTACAGCTGAAGGCCACCAACCCAGTCTAGTAGACTTTAATTTACACAATCATGAAAAGCTTACCTTTTCTTGTACTTCAGGGACAAATTTTTCCAGTATTCAATTTCCTCATCTTTCGAGGAGAATTTTGGCATCATCTCTGCATCCATGATAAAAATCTGTGGGTAAAAAAAACAAAAAACAAAACAAATGCAATTTAAATGCTATTTGTGAACAGAGCACTGTCCCTGATTGACCTAACCCAACTAACAGATCATAAAAAAACAGTACAGGGCAGTTGCTCTTATTTGGTCCAAGTATACTGTCCTCTACCTTGTATTTACCTGGAAACATTTTTTAATAAATGAATGCAGTGTTACTGAGCTAAAAGGAAGTTTGTCTTTTCTTTCTTAAACTTGACACTACAAACTACAAACTACAAACTGCAAACTGCAGAATTCAGATATTAAAATACAAATTCTAAAAGCTTCACCACCAGCAGTATAAAACTGATGTACAGGAACAAACACAAATAAAATACCACAACATACTGTGACCCTTACAGCTGGTTCATCTCCACAACTTTTTTCAAAGGGATTTTTCAAAGTGCTCTGCTTTGGCTGTGGATTCGTTAAATATTCAACCAACTGACAAACTCCTCATTAACATTCCTCATCATGTTTAAATGAGAGTTTTAAAACATGTACGAAGTCAAGAGCTTCACTATGCCGGGTGCTCTACTTTCTTTCTTTTAAAGTTACAGTCTCTTTTTACATCACCCAGTACCCTTGAAAACTGAAACAAAGTGCTGAAGGTTTAAAGAAGCATTAGTGGTCCAGAGCTCCAAAATATTTTCTTCTGTGATCCAGAATGGGTGATGTTATAACTAAACTTCTGACATAAATTACAAAGACTGGAAAGTAGTTTGATGTTTTCTGATAAGGAATGCTAAATGCAAACAGCAGCTTCTCCAAGTGCTAAAACGTGAAAGTACTATACCTTGCATTGGTGGCACACTAAACACTTCTAACACACTAAACTGACCTTTGATCTGTTGGACAAACTGTTCGTTTAAACAGGAGGCCTTACTGCCTCAGTGCCATTAAATAAAAAAAGGTTTCAGTCTTTGGTGTTGAGACTTGATCTCAAGGTTTGACCACAGCTCTGGCTAGCATCTGGATATAAAAAGGCTTAGCAGTCTAGGAAGAAGTATTTCACACACATGTGTTCTGTCTTTACAAGCAAATTTGAGTGTTCTGGTTCCAAGATAAAACAAACTGCTTCCTCAAACAAAAAAATCCAAATATTTCTTTGCCCCATGTCTGTGTAACATCTGTGAAAAGTTACCAGAAAGCAAACGAAAAGAGATGACAATTGTGACAGGACCGTTAGTAGATGAAAACAAATGACCAGTCTAATGTGAAGATGTTACAATAAGGATAGTGCTGTGCACAGTCTTCATCTCCAAAACACACCAGACCGGCAATTAATCCAGGAATAGAAACCACTGAATGACTAAAGGGAAAATACTTGCTTGTGTTTTCCTCAGGAGTGTTTTTTTTTTAACTCTCCAGACTTTCATTTGTGAAGGTCATTACACTACACCATGACAAGCGAAAACATGACACGAAACGGAATACGGATTTCAGTTTCTTGAGCTACTTGCATTCTAAACCTAAACACGTAAAGAACATTTCAGAATAATTCAATTCATAAGATGTATGTCATTTAGAATAGTCTGATTTGAAACTGTGGAAGACACTACTGTTTTCTTTACAGTTTTTGACAGGAACCAGGGTTGCAATGTCTACATCGCACATATACCTATTTTACAAGTTGTACAAGGTGAAACATGTCTTCTGAGAGGTAAATCTAGGGGAAAAAAATTGCTTGGGTGCTATTCTGCCTTACTATAGACTGAATGTCCCACAAAAGTATTTATTAAACAATATATTTATATATATTTTCATATAAACGTATTTAAACCAAACTATAATAAACTTATGTCTTAGGCATTAGATAGCATATTCACAACCATGTCATGTCATTTTTCTGTGAGGTAGCTTTTAGAGGCATTAAACACTTCAAACATCTGGTTCTTATTGCCACTGACTATAAACAAGCCTGAGTCAGTCATTTCCCTAGAACACAGCATTTTGCATGAAACTCCTCTGAAAGACTGATCTTAACCGTTTAATTACGCTGAATTTTTGTAAAATCTTTGAAATCCCCCTTAAGGTTGGGCTGTGGCAGCTAACTAGATATCCTATATGTTCTGAATGTAAAAATGTATAATGGTAAGTTCTAATTTAAAAAGGCCAGGCCACCTTTAAAAGTTTGTGTTTTTCATGGCATTTGAAAAGCTTTTTGGTTCAAAACAAGAGAAAAACAGGAACAATTACACAACACTTAGGAACGGTTCAGTAACATCATGGTCTTCCCTGTAGTCAGTTTAAGTTGTCAAAATGTCAAATACTGTTTATGTCATGGTACATTCTGTAATCCTACAAAACTCCTTTCTTCTGATCTACTGTGAGTGAAAGACCTACAATGGCGAAGCACAGAAAGGGAAATTGGGATGCCGTCACTTTCCTCTGCTCATCTGCTTCTTAGTCAGTAACTACACTAAGGAGGGAGGGGGAGGGTGTCTGAGGAAGGGCCAGATTCTTTGGCTATTACATTATTTCCTGGACCAAAGGTCTACATCTCACTCTCCGGCAAAACAGCAGCCACAGGCTGCATCCTGCACCCTGCAGGGAGGAGACTTCAGTCGGCCCTCTAAAATGGCTTTTTAAAAATAGCTCTAAACTAAACACGGTCCCTAAACATTAACCTTTGCTGAAGTTTATCTCCAAAGGCAGACGTAACAGGAGTCTATGGCTGTTTACTTCAACTAAGGGCATAAACAATTCCAAGAAACAAGATAGCACCTTGAAGAATTTTTTAAAGGGAGTAGAATTCAGACTGCAGGTATTCATAGGAACCATAAATTATTTTATATGATTATAAATATTTAGTATATGGTTTCCTGCACAAATACATAAGTATATAAAGCTGGGTCTTTGTTGAAGCTTTGTCGGAAGCTGATCCCTGTTTATCTAACGTTGCTTAGCTGTCTCAGCAGACACTACATGAACAAAAGTATTGGGAGGCCTGACCATTATACCAACAGGAACTTTAATGACATTGCATTCATAGACTTTAATATGGATTTGGTCCCTTTACAGCTATAACAGCTTACACTCTATTTGGAAGGTTTTCCACAAGAATTTTGAGTGTTTCTGTGAGAAATTTGTGCCCATTCTGTAAAGCATTTATGAGGTCAGGCACTGAGGTTGGACGAGAAGGCCTGGATCGCAATCTCCGTTCCAGTTCATCCCAAAGGTGTTGGATGGGGTTGAGATCAGGGGGTGTGGGCCAGTCAAATTCTTCCACATCAAACTCATCAAACCATGTCTTTATGGAACTTGCTTTCGGTACTGGGCCACAGTCATGCTGGAATAGAAAAGGGCCTACTCCAACCTGTGTCCACAAAGTTGGAAACATGGCGCTGTCCAGAATGTCTCGGTATGCTAAAGCATTAAGATTGTCCTTTGCTGGAAGAGGCCTAGCCCAAACCCTGCAAAACAGGTGTGTCCCAATACTTTTGTCCCTGTAGTGTCAGTCAACGCCTAATATCATTGCGTGACAGTTAGCCAGGAGCTAGCTCGCTGACTCACAGCAACCGTTATAAATACCGGAGCGCTGAAAGACACATTTAGTACTAAAATGACCCTGTTTTAAAGGGTTGACAAGTGAAAACGCCTCTAATTTAAGAAACATTCATCCCAGGCCGACTCCTCTTGACACCACAGCGAGAGATTCGTTGAACGAGCTGAAACTAACCGAGTATTCTCCTTTTTTAAAAACTAAACACACACATAATACAACAGAATTAAACCTTAGATTACTAGAGAGCACATAAACATCACTAATTTACCTTATAATTTACCTGAACATGCCCAGTCCGCGAAGTCTCCTCTCCGGGTCTAAATCTCTGAACCCTCCGCCCGGACAGCTGACCAGCAGGGACGTCTCACTCGGGAATGACTCGTTCTTTTGAACCGGTTCTTTTCAATCAATCCGCCGAGCCGACTCACAAGTTCCAAATGAATCAAATCTTTTTTGTGTCGTTGATGTCAAGTCGGCATTTATTGTCATCCACCCACATACACAGTGTATGACTAAAGGAAACTGCGTTTCTTACAGTCCAAGGCGCACAAAAAAATCCCACAAGAGAAACAATTTCTCCTATCAATAAGGTACAACAAAAATAATGTGCAACATATATTTGTATATATCACTATAGTACATGATAAATATATCCCACATGGTGTGTGTGTATTTTGTGTTTTATGTATGCTTGTTATACACTGAACACGTCACAAAGTTAATACAGTATAATATCTTGGTTAAACCTGAAAAATATAAAACACCACACTGTAGCATGTAATTCATTTACAGTTTTTTTTCTAAATAAGAAAAGATACACGGGGAACAGTGAGTGGGGATGGTACCTTGCGCAAGGGTTCCTCAGTGGTGCCACTAGCAGTCCTGGGATACAAACCCACGACCATCTGATTACAAGGGCAACGCCCTAGCCACCAGGCAACCGGCTGTCCATGTCCCATATTATGCATGTCCTGCAGCCCTGCAGCACAAGCAGAGAACCCTCGTTTGAAAGTCACTGTCTGGTTTAATCAGTGTGCATAGTGTGCAGCAGCAGTGAATAGTTGAACTGGGTTTCGAGTGATTGAAGTGGACGGTTCAGAAGAATCGGTTCACTATACTGAATCAGTCTTCCCGTGACTACAGTCAAAACGCCAACGCGGCTCGCTTTCAGAGCAGGAGCACGACTTCCGGTAAGATGACGAATATAGGCGGTGACATCACTGCTTACGATATTGACGTCAATGGCATCTGATGCCAAAACATACTTCATTTTTTAAAAAAGGAAATCTGAAAAGGCATACAAATATATACTTAAAAAAACAAACAAACAAAAAAGGGTTTGGGTTGGGCCCCTTAGTTCCAATCTTAATGCTTCAACATACCAAGACATTCAGGACAACCCCATGCTTCCAACATTGTGGACAACCTTTTCTATTCCAGCATGACTGTGTCCCAGTGCACAAATCAAGTTCCATGAAGACATGTTTGGATGAGTTTGGTGTGGACGAACTTGCCTGGCCCACACAGAGCCCTGACCTCAACCCCATCCAACGCCTTTGGGATGAACTGGAAGAGAGGAGACAAACTCCATATTACAGTCTATTTATTTAATGCAATGTCATTAAAGTCCCTGTTGGTGTAATGGGCAGTCGTCACAATAATTTTGTCCATATAGTGTATGTTCATCTTTATACTCAACAAATCATTCAGTAACCTCCCAGGCCCAGTGGATGGACTGCTGAATAGAAAGAGATTATTTAGAGTATCACTGATGTTTCATATGATTTTTATATATGATGCTTATACTTTATACTTAACCTCCCTGAATTTAAGAAGAAACATCAGGTGACAGCACACATTGAGCTCTTTTGAGTCTGGATAGACGTGATTTTTTACTTTGGGTCTATGGGCTAATTCCTACACATATACCACATTTCACATCCCTCTATAATGGTAGGTTGATCACAGTTCTGAGGCTGATTGTATCAAATGTGTGGTATGAGGTAAAATTAAATTGACCTTATCATGTCTTTCCAGATAAATTTGGCTATGCAACTTGCAGTGTTGATCAATGATCAACCAAAAATAAGGTACAACTTTAACAACATTAACAACTATGTGCTGTGTTCATCCACAGGGCACAGAACTGCATCCAGTTAAGGGTTCAAAATAGTCTAGTAAGTAGTTTAACCTCACACCCTTTGTGTTACTTTGTCAATGATGAATGAATTAATTCACAAAGAGTTTGTATAAAACATTTAATTTTTTTATTTACCAATTACATAGCAATTCTGGCTGTACTAGCTTATAGAAAACCCATCCAGACAGTAGCTACCTTCAAATGAACAATATGTTCTATAGTTACCTGTTTTCTATTATTTATCTAGATTTACCATAAACCCAGCCAATGGAGGTGCACAAGCCAGTGTATTTCTTTGTGCCGGTCCCAGGCCCGAGTAAATCGTGAGGATCACGTTAATAAAGGCATCCGGTGTAAAACTTGCCAATCAGAATAATCAAGACTTCCCATTATATTTGAATGGCTTAGACATTCATTAGTTTATATATACAGTCTTGCCCCGTGGAGGCTCATGCTTAAATATCTCATATCACAGTCACAAACACACATGTATGCAGAAAAAGTTCCTGAAGAAAAAAGGTCAGAGGCTTCTTTTACAAAAGCCCTAACACCAAATACTGTGCTGGTGAACGGCAGCCCTCAATTGCTAACTCAGCCACAAGGTGGCGCCTCGGGGTGCAGTACCTCTCTTGTGTGGCGCTGCTATCATAGTTTCATCGTACTTCCTTTACAATCAATAACACACAATATGGACAAAAGTATTGGGACGTCTGACCACTACACCAACAGATACTTTAATGATATTACATTAGAATACATAAACTTTAATATGAAGTTGGTCCCCCTTTGCAGCTAGAACAACTCCTCTTCCACAAGATTTTGGAGTGTTTCTGTGGCAATATGTGCCCATTCATTCTGCAGAGCATTTATGAGTTCAGGCACTGATGTTGGATGAGAAGGCCTGGCTCACAATCTCTGTTCCAGTTCATTCCAAAGGTGTTGGATGGGGTTGAGGTCAGGGCTCTGTGTGAGTCAAGTTCTTCCACACTGAACTCATCCAGCCATGTCTTTGTGGAACTTGCTTTATGCACTGGGGCAAACTGTGTCCACAAAGTTGGAAGCATGGTGTTGTCCAAAATATATTGGTGTGCTGAAACATTAAGATCGCCCTTCGCCTTAATGACCTTAATGACATAATTAAAGAATAAGCTATATATATTTCAAATGTTATGCATTTATAATTAATTACTACAGTGCGGATTTATGTAAAATTCACCAGTCTATAAAAATACCCAGTCATAGTGACAATGATCGAAACCAGATGTGTTAATAGCTTTTAAAAGGAAACTAACACAAACGTACCACACGAATCATTCAGGAATAATCTTTATGAGATCCAAGACGTTGTTTTATAACAATTTTGAGGAAAGAAATTGTCATTAAAGCGCACTTAAACTACTTTTGACGGCGTCATACAGACAGGGTGTGTGGTGAGGTAAAGTAGTGCCCAAAATATTTTCAGCTTGATCCCTATTTCATTATCATAAACAAACTCAGGAAATTCCCCAAATTACACGTTTCTAATTTCTTCCCGTCACTGTAAATGAGTACTCTAAATGTGAAAGTAATTTTCTTTATTATCAGATCACTCTGGGAGGCGTAACCCTCTTTAGGGGTTGTGAGAGATAATTTACTAATAAACAGAGCTTGCGGGTAAAAGAAGTAAACCTGGTAGAGGCCACAACATCTAGACAACCTCACCTGGCCATGTGGTCTCCTCATACACTTTTTAGAGACGCCGTCATCGATACCTGTTTAACTCCTGACTTGGCGGCTCGTCCGGTCAGACAACATTCTAGCCGTGTGACAGCGCGTTGAGCCTCAAAACCAGCTGCACTGGAGACTCAGTAGGAGCTCCTGCTTCTTCTGATGAGCAGATTGGACCTTTCAGGCCAGTGATGGACGAGGAGGAGACGCGGGACAGCGAGTGTCCTGTTTGCTACGAGAGTCTGGAGGACAGTGTGAGGACGCTGAGCTGTGGACACGCGTTCTGCCACGACTGCCTGGTCCGGACTCTCGTTACTGTCAGTGAGGAAGGGACGGTATCCAGAGACAGCATCGTGTGCCCCGTCTGCAGACACGTTACATTCATCACCAGACTCCAGGGTCTCGTGGGACGGAGTGGAGAGAAAGAGCAGAAGATCTTGGAGGTGCCTTCGACGCGCTCGGGCACCCCACACGCCGGTCGCTTTCGCTGGACACGCGCTTTTGCACGATGGCTCTCCTCCAGACTGAGCCGCCAGAGGCTGGTCTGTCCCAAAGACTCCCTGCAGGTCTTCATCATCAGCGACCTGGGACGCCCCATGGGCGAGGAGGATGTCATCGACATTGGGACACACGCAGTGATTCACGAAAACACCAGTGGCCACGGCTGGACCCTGTGCAAGACATCCCACTGCCTGCTCATCCTCTTGATAGCCTTCACCTTGCTGGCACTGGTCGCTGCAACTCTGCCATGGGTTCTGTTGGCGTAAAGCGTGAAAGATCTGATGGATTCTGTTAACTTAAAGTGTGAACAACCTCATGGACCTGCTCAAGTTATTGCGAAGTTCATGGAAACAATGTAGCTCATATCTCACATTGTTCAGCCTATTTCTAGAACAAATGGGCAAGTTTGTTTTGTGGACATGGATTGGACTAAATGGAAATAACACTTATGATGTACTACAGAAAAGCTTCCTTAGTCTAAGATTACGTTTAATCTTGGCCTGGAATGCGGGTCCCAAAACTTATTTTCCATTTTGTTTCCTGAAAATAAGTAAAATTACTAGGGGTCCACTGATTCTCAAAAAGAAGTTAAATGTTCAGAGACGGTTGAAAATCTTTACATGTTTAACTGCAAAAGGACATTATAATGACAACTAGTAGTTATGATGCCTACATTTCATATGCTTTAACTTGCAAAGACTTGACATTTGTTGCCATGTAGAAGGGATGTGTAGTCCACATAGACTGTGAAACTTTCTACATTTCACCCTATCCTGTTTTGGCCCATGGTGGTTCCACCACATGAGAGATCTGCCGTCAGTTCTTAAAGCAAAGAGGAGCTGATTTGAAACTGATTAAACAGCAAGTTGTGCCTGGGAGCGCCTCTCTCACCAAATTATTAATGTGAAGTAAGGATCGTTTGAACAAGCAGGGCCAGCAAGAGAAGACGAGCTTGGCAGGATACCCGATGATTTGAAAGGGGAGATGTTTCTGGGATGAAGTTACAGCACTTCAGACGGACGTTTCTGAGCGAGTAGATCTGGAGAAGAGCGGTTGATGTTTTTCTTTTTGCTGCTTGAATACCTGTGTGGAGCTCCTTTTTTCCTCTTTGGGCACACCCATGCTCTTCAAGCACTTCTTGTCTCACAGGTTAGAAAACTAAACTTCCCTCTCCTCCCACCTCACCTACTGACCGCAGCTGGGTGAGACAATAGAGATACTATCTGAGCATATATATATATATATATATATATACATACATACATTTCACAGCATTTTACAGTCTGGTTAAAGTTTCTGAAATGAAGCTGCCTGAGGTGTTAATCATTGTTCATAGCTGCCTTGTTTGTTTTATAATGAAAGTGAAATGGGACAACATACACTCTTATAAATAAAGGTTTCTAAATTGTTCTCGACTTGGATGTTCTCGTTTTAGGAGAAACCTTTCATTGGTAGAGAACCTTTACATTATGTTCAAGTTCTTTACATTATAAAAAGGCACTTTACACTCACACATCTCACATAAAAAACAGTTCTTCAAAAGAATAATCCATAGAAAAATTCTTTATGGAACCAAATGCGTTTTTTTGGCATTGCTCCAAAGAACCTGGTCTGGTGCCTTTATTTTTAAGAGTGTCATCCTATGCTATATAGTAGTATATAAGAGTAATATGCTACTATATTCAGAAATATGTCTGAATGGTATAGTATAGGAATAGTGGTATAAAACCATACTATAGTACAGTACTACATTATCTTTATTAATACATTTGAAAACAAGGAAAGCCCATTATATTCTACATTCACATTCTGATTTTTCTGTGCTGTACTGCTACACAGAGTATGTATACCCAGAGGTAACCCATTGGAAGCAAAAACCAAGCAACCAGAAGAGACCACTCAAAACCAGAAGTATTAAAAATGTAGAGTTTAATATATATATCTATTTCTGACATTCTGATCAGGATTGCGGTAGGCTTCACAGTACAGACTGTGTTGTTCCACTGATATGCTAAGCTGAGGGGAGGGGTGGGGAAGGGAGGGAAGTGACTTACAGGCAAGTTTGTACATAAGTTATGAATGCAGAGGAGAGGCTGTACATCAATGGACATTGTGCACTCAAACATAAACCCATTACCTTTTTCTTAAAAAAAACCAACAAAAAAAAACCACATAGCTAATATTTTTGGCCCCCTCCCCAGTCTACCCATTACATTTAGCAGTCTTGAAAGAAAGTGGCACGATTATCATGAATTATCAGAAGAGACTAAGTGCATGCATTGCAATGTCAAATCCACTGATGAAAAATAAAAAAAAGGTAGAATGGGAACTGCGACAGACAGCTTTCTGGGCTCTGAACAGGTGATACTTGATTATATATGCAAAGCCTGTCTTGTTTATTTCTCTTGTGTCATTTTTGATTTCATTTATTACAACACATTATTGAACTGAGCTGCACTCTGACCATTTCTCTGAGGACGTGTAAAATGTAAGTGTTGCAAATGTGAGACTATCATTAAACAAGCAAAAGAAAACAATTTGTTCTGATGGCATGTTTGTAATTGATGTTATAAGTACCACAGTAATGGCACATGGCGAGGGGCCACATTGTCTACAGGTATTTGTTGTAATTATGCCTGATTTCACCAGTGGCCTCTCCTCCCTAACAAAGAAGACAATCTCCTAGATGAAATCAGACTGTGTGTTTCACTATGGAAATATTAAGCAATAAAACATGAGAGGGAGTGTGTCGTTGTAACAACGTTCAACCTTGAGTGTTTTACTGCTCAGCAGTCCTAGAAAGTAAGCAATAAAAGGAAATCAAAGAAGCCTGAACGCCATTTCAAGTGTTTTCATTTTGGCAATCGCTTCTGTCCTAAAAAGTAGTTCCACCACAAGTGACATCTTGCTCCAAGTTAACTAAAGTTTGAAATTCGACCTATTTTGGAATTTGATGAATTTGATCCTTTCATTTTGCTATTTTTGTATTTATTTTAGTATTATTATTGGTTAGCAGCAGTTTACAGTAAAATGACCATTGTTCATTAGCAACTGGTGGTCAAAGGTTGGTGCAAAAACATTTATATATAACAACATCCACTGTAAAAATCTTTATTGTTTTCACTTAAAAAAAGTCAAAAACCTGCTTGCCTTAACATTTCAAGCTCACCGAGCTTCTGATAACACGTTAACAGAACAATAATCTGTTTTAAACAGATTATATGTGTTAAATAATGCATGAACGTGTTAACGTTAAAGTCGAAAGAATGTTAAGGAAATCAGGTTACCTGCTTTTTTTAAGTTAAAACACTGAATCATTTGTTACAGTCTGGGCGCAACAGTCTTTTCAACCAGATTGTGTGGTGGGAATTAACCGTATAAATGTCTGTATCCATGTGACCCTTGATTGATGTAGTCTGGTACAGCAGTCCTAGCAGTTACAGCAGCTGTATGCAAATACAGCACAGTTTCTGGCATGCTTCAGAGACAGTCTCTGAACTGACCAACAGACACGTGCATTCACATGTAAGTCCCTTCCCTCAGTCCATCAACATTTACACAAGCATTCAAAGTGACTGGCAACAGGGACAAATAAACCGCAAAAGTGTCACCTAAATGAAAGAAACGAACCATGCGTCTATTGCAGCTGCTAAAAAGGTATTGACAAAGCCTTTACCTCAGTGCAGGGTCAGGGTAAAGGTCCAATCACATTCAGTCACCACTCTTTATTTTTCTAATGCACACCTGCCTCTTCATAGAACACTGAAGAAACCAGCACGGACGAAAACAAAAACAAAAAAGAACAAAACAAAAAAAACCAAAACAAAAGACCTCAAGTACACACACAAAACTCGCTATTAGCTTCAGGACATAAATAGCTAATGTGAGGGCACTTGCAATTATCATTGTAATCACTACATCTATTAAAAAGAGTACTCAGTCACCAATAATCATCATAATAGAAGTAATTGAGAATGCACACCGAGGCATACCATACATTTCAGCAGAGAAGTCCTCTTGTCCCTGAAGTACACTAACGCTCAGTCAAAGAAAGGAAAAGAGAGAAGAATAATAAAAGCCATGACGTTCGGGAACCTTTCGGAGTCAGGCTCTTAACGATGGGAAGGAAGCAGTGTGCTTATGGCCACTTCCCAGTGAGGTTAATAACAGAATAAAGTGTAATTGCACTTTCGCCGACACTGTTCACGGCATGCCTTCAAATGGACACAACAAACTGCAGTAGCGTCTGTCGGTTTGTGCAGCAGAGTCTTACTGACTAAAAAGACGGGCCATCTAACCTGCTCCTCCAGCCTTATTTCGGCTGTAGCGCTGATGCGCTAACCTGGGATAGGGCTGCACAGTATATTGTTTGCTATTTGTTGCTGTTATATGGGCCTATGTAACACTAATATGGCATTTGTAATATGCAAATGAGCCATGAAACCAATCATAGCATTTCTTACATGGTGCTGATTATCCCGATCACAGTTCCAAACGAGCGACGGTCGGAGAAATCAAGGTATTCACATGAATCCAAAATGTATTAATTTCATGTTATCATGCAACACTACTGATTCACTAGTTCTTCAATTAGCAATATGTTTCACCTATATATTGTGCAGCACTAATCCAGCATACTGAGAGAGGGCAGATGAAACCTGGTACCCTATAGCCTGTAATATTGATTTATAAAATATACATCTGATGGGGAAATATATACTAAAAAAGAACAAAGCCCCTCAAGGTGGCAGTAGCCATCAAGACAGAGAAGAGTAAAGGCAAGAAAGTCGCTTTGGTGACCAACACATTTACCACATATATGGCTACAAAGCACAACCTCTGCCTTCTGGTACTCATTAGAGAGCCTCCTGCTACAAATCAAAATGCCTCAGTATGACCCATGTTTGAATTGTAGCCATTAATGAGGTAAATCATCTGCCAAGAATTTGATGCTAATAGATAAGTAAAGTTATTATTGTTTAATGCTGGTCACCTTTGTCCTTGCTTAACTGGGGCAATACTCTGCATCTGAAAGCAGGTCAATTGCATTTCACAATCAATCTGAAGTCCAATTTGTAGAGCAAACGTTGTTCTGTTTACAACTTATGTATTTGTGCCATATTGCAACGCAACTGTTGTCGATTAAGGCTGAATGAGACCTGCAAAAGGTTCCGATTTCTCTAGGTCTTAATTCTGCTGAGACTTTTGACGTATTCTGCATTTCCTATTATTACAGTTAGTGTTCATGGCTTACAAAAGTGCAAAAGCTCACTCACTCTCTCTGTGAATCTGGCAACAAGTATTCAGGGACAAAATAATACTCAGTTATAGAACATCATCTCTATACAAGATAAATATGGCATGTCACACATATGAATATATAATTCATATTTGCCTTTACATTTGTCCTCTCATTAACACGTATCTACAGATCTTTATGTACAGTCTTTGTATTTACACAGGAGTGGAACCTGTCATTACTCTGTAATCACTAGTCCTGATAAATGAAGTCCGATTGGGAGGCACAAAATATGTCTTTATGGTCTGACCACTCTTTATCAGAGGAACTGATGTATTTCACACCTGGCACCGGAGGAGTGAAGAGTAAAGGATGGCATACCACTGACCTTCATGTGAAGTCCTATCACGTTTTAGGAGAGCGAGACTAAGAATATTCACTGTGAGCTCTTATCTCATTGTGTTATTGGTGTGTTACGAACCCTTTCATAATGTGCTAGATTGGATGAGTGCACATTAAACATTTAAACAGGAATCGGTGGCATCGTCTATATCAAAGCAGAGATGTGTATAGGACTGCGTGCACGTCAGAGAGACAGAGCGATAGATACAGACAGAGATAGAGATAGAGATAAAGAGATAGAGACAGAGAGTAAAAGAGCCAAATGAGGCCTCTGCATTGTAAAACGTAAATAAATTTTGCATGCTTTATGTCTTCAGTTCATCTACAAGAAATGAAACAAGTCTACCACCTTGGACCCTGTAAAGAATACGAGCAAGAACTACCCTCTCACACCATGAGGGGGTGCCATGAACTCATGCTTTCCAGCACAAAGAATAATGTGAGGTTCTTTTAGAGTCAGCAAACACCCTCCTGCGTCCAGCTGTATTGCAATTCAACCTCAGGCTTCGATTATAAGGCAGAAAGAAAAAAAGCAGAATTCGACCAGAGAGAAAACAAGCGTGGCACAATGTCCACAATACACAATAAACTCAATCTGCAACATTCCCATAGTTCTCCGTCCATTGGTTCTGCTATGGCACAAGTTGTGAGTTGTGTAGATGTTATCACGTATCATATCTACTTATCAGTGAAGACGTTGGAACAGGTGTGTGTGTGTGTGTGTGTGTTTTTGTAAGGGAGAGGGCGGGGTCCAGTTCCAATGAAGAGGCAGGGAAGGAAGGGGGAGAGCTGGGGGAGGCCTTGTGGTTGGCAGGGCCTTAGCAGAAGATGGGCTAGGCAGGGCTGGGCTGCTGCTGGCTGGGCTCAGGGGTTATAGCGTAGTGCTCTGGGACTCCTCCTCGGTCAGGGGCTCCCCCTCTGGAGAGTGGTCAACTACAGCCATGGAGCTCCGGCAGGGCGCGCCCACCCTGAACTCGTCCAGCAGGCTGTCCAGATTGACATTGATGGAGGGGATTTCCAAACTGAAGAGATCTGCTGACATAATGGCGGCAATGGCGGTGAAGGTGAAAGCATGGGATGATAACAAGCAGGACAGACACAAGTCGGGTAGGAGAAGGATATGGTGATGAGGGTGACGATGGGTGAAGAAGAAAGACAAGGAGAGAAGAAGGGAGAGCAAGTTCAGTTGGAGGTCCATCTTGGAGGAAAAGTCAGCTTGGGAGGGTTTAATAATGCGATTCACTGAAGGAGATGTCTGGAAAGAGGGTTTGTTCCCTAACATTCTACACAGGGATTCTGTCATACTGAACCAATGGACTTGCTCACTAGAGTCATCCTCTGCTGTCCAAAGGTATGGATTCCACTTTCAATTGAAAACAGATTCATCTTTGTGCATTTAACCAATGACGACACAGAATCATCACAGTTGACGTTCATGTGATATCCACCACAGTGACCAAAATACTTTTGACACAGAGACGATGGGATGAGTATAAGGTGAGTAAGAGGGGACGGTGCGAATCTCTTCGCTTGATTTGAACGTGACTCTCTGAGGAGCCGCCGTATGGCCTGGGTTCTGATTGCGATGACCTCCCCTGTGTAAGAATGAGATGGACACGCACAGCAGAGTGGAGGGGGTGGGGTGTTCAGAACTGCCCCGCGAAGGGCCCGGCTTGGAGAGAAGGTGGGTTTTACCTGGGCCCACCCACGCAGTGAGGAGCTGCCACATGGCTGTTAAGGGGAGAAGTCTGAAGGGGAGCGGGAGTGGGGTCAAGGAGACGGGGGTCGTTACGATGGACTTCAGAAAGCGACGACGTTGGCAATATGTTGGCCCCCCCTGGGAGGTCCATTAAGCCATGCACAGGCCAATCCCAACACCATGCACAGACTAAACATGGACAGAATGAGGCAGTAGCAGACAGCTCCACGAAGAGAGAGCGAGAGAAAGAGAGAGACAGAGAAAGAGAGAGAGAGAGAGAGAGAGGTAGAGAGAGAGAGAGAGAGAGAGAGAGAGAGATAGCAGTTTTTGATCCTGGAGGGCCAAAGTCCAGCAAGGTTTGGTAATTTTCCTACTCTAACACAATTACTAAACCTACCAAAAGTTTATTACTAGTATAAAACTCAGTGGTAATAAAATACTATACATTTCAATAAGCCTGTACAGCTATCTTTTTAATACTTTACAGTAGAAGTAAACAGGCTATAGTCCACAACAAAGCATGTATGGTGGTGCTGTAATGTTAATTCATGTTGCAGTAATGTTCATTAATGTCACTAATAATTGAAAGAGAACATCACTTTTAATTAGTGGCTACAACCTTCCATTTAGTGTTGGCCATGTTAGCATGCTCAATTAGGTTCTTCCTACAAATAACAGAGGTATTTAAATAGTAGAAACACTACAGAAGGTTCATCACTATAACACCAGATTAAACGACCTCAGTGTATTGTAGCCACACTGCGATGAAACTGAAACCCCAATCATTTTAGAAAACTCCATTAATATCATGACATGCAATTTTTTACACCTTTCATCTTTACCGGAAACAACAAGCTGAACTGCCTGCATGTTTGAACAGGGAAATCCCCAAACCATGCAGGACTAAGTACTTCCAGGATTAGAGCTGGGCACTCCTGGTCAATAGAGTGAGTATGAGAGAGCTGGCGTAATGTACAGAGGGAACAGGCTGCGGGAGGCCCCGGACTCAGCCACAGCACCCGACGGTGTGAGATGAGGCTACGGCGTGGGGCGCAGCAGTGCAGTAGGTTTCTGGCTTACCCTAAACGTCCCCCTCACACTTAGCCCACACTCAGTGCCTGGCCTCACACAGCTGCAAAGGTGCACGACGATGGCAGGGGACAAAAAAGTCATACATCAATCAGAGTGATCAGGAAAATGACTGACAGACACACCTCAGAGGCTCACATGAGAAAACATACAGTCAGTGCCCACACAGCTGCCCACAAGAATGATAAAACAGACCACAAGCCTTAACTAGAAAACAGAGTCTGACAATAATGGGGAGATTACTGAGACTGGATTTTAAAGGTAAGATGCGTAATGTAGGTCCCAACAGTCTAAGTACATTCCCTTTTTGTTCCTTTGTTCAAGAGCTTTATGCTTTACCGTCAACAACTAAATACTTTAAAGGCAACTGAATCTAAAGGCACTCCATGCTCAGGAGGAATTAACAAAATATACAACGAAAGTACTTCATATTTCACAGAGGACCAGGCTCCTCACAGTCCGTCGCCTGCGTAGGACGGTGAGACAGACAGTTTGAGAGAGGGATGCTGTCCTCCCGTTCGCGTTGTTGCCACAGAGACATGTTTACCTGTGGACATGCTCTCCCCGGGGGACAATCCGTCCAGCAGGCCCTGCTCCATGGGCTGGGGGGCGTTGGGGGGGACAGTGGGCGGTTGCGGAGGGGGCAGGCTGGGTCTCTGCCTGGGCTTGGGGGTGGGCCGCGACTTGGTGAGTGTACCGGTCAGAGACGGGGGAGAGGACAGAGAGTGGGGTGCCCCAAGTGGGGCCTGCCCGGGGGAGGATGCGGGCATGTGCCCCGTGGGGCAGCCCAGGCCGTACGGGGAAGGGGTACTTGGGGGAGTGGGGGACAGGCTGACCGGCGACGGCTGACCTGTGGACTGGTCTGACATCCCCCCCGACTGGCCATACGGAACCTTGGGTGGCACGGGGGCCAGCTTCTTAGAGGCTGCCAAGAAAGAGAGAGGAAGAAAGAATGGGAAAACACAATTCACCACATTTTCCATATTGCTCACTGATTACAAACGTATTAATTTATATTTATATATTTATTGAGTAGAAGATATAGATTGATGAAGAATCAAATTTACAAAATTTTCCCCTTGCCCTCCGTGTCATTAAGCAACACATCGTAGGTTTGTCATGGTGCTTAAACTCTGGGTCATATGTGGCCTAAATGCAACCTATTATGATGAACGTTACAAAATTTGTAGGCTCCCCCCCAAACTGGGTTTGTTTGGGTTAAGTTGCCACTGTGTTAACCCAACCTGATTCGGCCATTCAGACAAGTAATGACTACACTCAAGGTAAGTGTGCTGGATGAAAGTATTAAGTGTGGATCAGAATTGGTCCATCATTGTGTGCTATTTGGGTAATATGGCTAAAGAATGTTAAGTTCGCATACAGGTTTCAATAGCCTATTATTATTATTAATATTATTATTATTATTATTATTATTCAATAATTTGGACTTTTGTCCCTTTGAAGCAAGATTTGTGGCAAGTGTGGGATGATGCAGGCATGTAGCTTGTAAGATGCCAATTGGTAGGGCATAATCTTCCATTACTTCTTAGTGTTGTAGCTCAAGTGCAAACATCACCAAGCATGTGTCATGTGATGAATTGCTTCTTTAAAAAAAAAGAAAAGGACAGACCTTTGCGCAAAGTGTGGGGGCTGTGCTCGGCTGAGTGGGGGGATTGGCTGTTGCTCTGCTGTCCGCCAACAGGGGGTACTGTGGGTCCCGTCACCTGCACAGCCTTATGGCCGATCACAGGCGAGAGCTCCTTGCTCTTCAGAGTGCTGAGGAGAAATGGAAACGTGATGGTCTGCCAACAACTTACACCCACCATGCCTTTAAAGAGGAAGAGTGCACAAGGACTATTCACACCACTCGCACAGAGATTAATCCACCTACTTGCGGTAGCCAAAAATATGTCTGCATTGCTCTTGAAAAATGGGTGGATACAGTGAGTTGGTGACTGCCAATTGACTACAGTTCATACATGTTTATTGTGTGAAATCAAATTTGAATGCTTATTGTTTACATGTAATCATTGTTTATAACCTGGTGGTATTTGCCCTTAAAGACAAAGTATGAAATGTATAAAGGCGGATTTACACGGAATGCATTTCTCATGTGCATCAGCAGGAGGGGAATAGAGTGTCCTTGTGCAGACCAGCCACCCACCAACCCACCCACAACTGTACAACCCCCACACACATTTATACAGAACTCGCTTCTTTATAATACAGCTGAGCATGTGGAGGCTCTTCTTCAGACTGACAGGCCTACTTAAGTGCCCAGTCCGCTACATCTACAGCTGTGAGAATGGCTTAATCCCTGCAGTTCCTTGAGCCCTACATGGAGAACATCTGAATGAAGATTCATGGAGAGAGATGGGGGAGGGAGACTTTATCAGGCAAGCTTGTTCTCAGACACAGAGAATACAATCAGGATAATGGCTCATGCTGCCTCGCTACTAATAACGCTTAATGGGGGATCTTACAATGCCGACCGTAGGAGCTCGAAGCTTGCAAACACTATAAGACTGCATCCTTCTGACATTGCTGCAACCTCTAAAACAACTTGTGGGACCGCTGCTCCAAAATCGATGCAGTCTAGGGCCATCACTATAAAAATGGAATAAAAAATGGAATCTACCTGAATAATAACATACCATGCAAAGCCTGTCAATGATTCCTAAAATCTTTACTGGAAAAGAAATTGCTCATGCTATTGTCAAAGGGAGCGGATGGGGAATCTAAAATATACATTTGCATATAAATTGCATAATTCAATTATTGCATAATTCTTTTTTAAATGGAGAAATTGAAAAGACATAATGACAGCCCTAGCATGGTCACGGATTCCCTTCCCTCAGCCTAACCGGTGGAAGGGAGTGAATGAGGATGTGAATAGGGTTCCTTCTATCAAATGCGAGAATAATATCTGCCAATATCTGCTGCATTAGCATAGTGTCCAAACGGAATACTGGATGAATATATCTTGACCTGACTTTTATTTCATCCTTTCACCATACATCACTATCTTTCAAACTGCACACAGCCAGAAAGGCAGCCATGTCAGACAAATGCAACTCGCAATGCACCAATAAATACATTCGTATGCTGCTTTTTAACAATATGCAGGGTTATCCATGTATTTATTCCTAATATACGGCAGGATCCACTTTCTCTAAAAGCAAGTAACATCCTCAGTTGCTAGGCAACCCCCAGGAGAGGCTTCCCTAGACAACGAGAATGTTACCGAATCTGAGGTATGGCACTGAAAAGAGCACTACGAGCATAATATTGAAAAAAAAGAGGGTGAAGAAAAAGAAAAGGTTAAAAGAGAGAGCCAGCATGAAAGCTCTGGCAGCATGGGGAGCCCTGCTGGCCATTCCAGTGTGTAGCTGAGGCGGGGTAGGTGCTCTAAATCTAAAAGAGTACTCCTCCAAGTATTCAATATAGATTCAGAGGCAAATGCTACATGCTGGACGTGGCTGAATCCAGAAAGAAAACTGGTTCTACTACAATCCCTGACACTAAAGGGAATCCTCCAGTGCAGTGGTCCGCATGAGAATTTTACATGAGGCATGACCTCAACCTTGACCTTGTACTCATCTGGCAGACAAGGACTTTTTATCATTCATTGATATCGTCTGCAATAACCTATACTCTACTTTGGTCTGCAATATGTGTTTTCCCACATAAATATTAAATGATATCATTCATATAAGTCGACATTAACAGCATTTTATATGGTACCAAGCAGAAACATTTAATACAGAAGTGCTAAAATGTTTTAATATAACAATAGTAATTCGAATTAATACATTGGAATAGATAAGGATACTACAACTACCCAGGCTAATTTGGTGACTCTTTGCTTTCTAAGTTTTCTTTCCAAGACATTTTTGTTATTCTTTTTTTTATATATTATTTGAAACCACTGGCTTTCATTTTATATTTTTTATTTGTGTAAAAATATATTGATGGTATAATTTCATGATAAACAGGCCCAAAATAGCTTGTTCTTTTTACATTAGCTTACACTTTAAGTTAGTAATGTCTTTTTCCACTTCATGAAATGTTGCTGTTTTAGAGATAGCATGAAGATTTGAATTCTAAACGCATGCCAGTGCTTGTTCAGAAACTGCTGCCCTGCATCTAAATACAACAGCAAAGGCTGAGGCAGCACTGTGGATCTGCAACACTGGCAATATTATCACTGGCCCATCTCATGTGTTACTTTACCCACTTAAGGCCCTTTGCATCACAGCTGCTATACTGTTTGATTTATCACGTTAATTGACTTTTTTATCAAGTCAAACTTGTAAGTTTTGTGTTAAGCATATCAAGCATGTTTCATCACAAAAAAAATCACAAAAATCTGAACGTTATTTTTTATATTAAAATAAAAAAAACCCTCAAGTTACTTTTTGAACAAATTCCACAGGCAAGGTGATCATGTCACATGATGTTAGTCAGAAATGTTCAGGTGCATGTATTTGCGGACCACTGCTCTAGTGGTAGTCATGACAGGAAGTTCTGCAGAATTAAAAATCAGTCACTACAAATCTATAGGAGTTTTCTTCCAACCCAATGATTCTCAAGCTCAGACCTTAGCTCTGGACGGGCACAGGCATGTGGGTATTTACCTAGTCAGCCTGGGGGGTCCTCGATCGCGGGCACATGGGCAGGCGGCCCACGGAGGGGGGCCGGAGGAGGGGAGGCTAGGGGGGTTTCCGAGTGAGACCTCGTGGCGGGTCAGCACCAGGGGCGTTTTAACGTAGAGGGGAGAGGCGTTTGTGTCGGGTGGGACGGCATGCGGCGGGTCGCACACAGGGCCATGTTTGGGGAAATGCAGGCAGCTGGGCTTTGGGTTGGAGTTGATGTCGAGGGAGGAAGAGGAAGAGGAGGAAGAGGAGGATGGAGGGGGCAGCTGGGGCTGGGGCTGAACTGGGGGGCCGAAGCCGGACCAACGTAAAGGTGGGGAGTCGGGGGGCTGGGACTCGGGGCCTGGGGCCACGGGGCGTGCGCAGGGAGG
>JBBPCY010000028.1:11431687-11445205 GCA_037974405.1 Brachyalestes nurse | reverse complement strand
CGCAGGGAGGGGGTTTGGGGTAGAAGTGGTGAGGGCCATGGGGAGTGGAGGAAGTGGAAGTGGAGGAAGGGTAAGGAGGGGGCGGCCGCTCCTCCCCGTGGGGCGCATAGGCATGAGAGGGGTCCGGCCGGTGGGGCGACACCTCGTCCGAGCTGCAGATGTTGGGAAACAATAAAAGAGCAGACACAGAGAGAGAGAGAGAGCTCTAGTAACTGCACACGGACACGGATGACAGCACTAGACAAAAAGTGGATTCGTCAGCTCCAGCTTTGTTTACTGTTGCCGAACACTTCTACTCGCATTCATTTATTAAACTTGCAAAAAAAAAAGAAAAAGAAAATTAAAAAAAATCACTGTGGCAGCATTTCTGTTAATGCGTTTGTCAAGCTGTGATGTGATTCAAGTCAGTTCAGTTGCGGGACGATGGTAAAGAAGCGTAGCGTACAGGAAGCCTGCTAAGAAGCCAAAGCAAAAAATAAAAAAGGGCGTGGGGCTCAGCATGAGCATTCAGATTCCACTAAGAAAAAAAATAGCACAGAAAAGACTGCATTGAAAAAATAAAGAAATAAAACAGCATCACTCTCTGATGAGCTGAGAATGACCTTGTGTCTGCGCACTGCACCAAGTCCAGAACCGTTTTCCCATTTAAACAGCCAAGCTGGGCTCTGAACATCACAGGGAGTTGTGTTCGGTGAATAATTCAGAAAGTAATGCTTTTTCTGGCCCCGTATTCTCTCTCTCTCTCTCTCTCTAGTGGAAGGAGCTAGCACTGAAACACTAGCAGTAGCACACTGGCCTGGTCCAGCTCCTAAACCCAGAGCAGTGGAACACAGACACAAAACCCTTTCATAGCCTGAAAGAGCCACGGAGAGGGAAGGAGCAAATCAGCCAGACCTACAGCCATCACAAACCCAGAGTGCGAGGCGTAGTATGATGGTTATGACCGATGGGACAGCAGAGATGAAGAAGATGAAGATGGAGAAGCGAGTGCGTTATAATAAGTCATCGGTCCAATCACAGCTCATGAAGTGAAATGACTGTTAAGCCACAGCATGGTTTCTTTTGCATCTGGAAACTATATATCCACGTCGACATGGCATGTCTAGTGTAAACTAATGCTCCTACCAATCTGCAAATGTTTAACACATAACTATGATAAGTATAAGAATTGAAGTAGCCTGAGGAATAAGAGACACGTCAGGAAAAAAGAGAGCAGGAGAGTTGCAAAAATGTTACGACAGGGGTGTCCAATTCCAGCTTAGGAGGGCCACAGTACAGCAAGGTTAGGTTATTTCTCTGCTCAAAGAAAACCTGCAAGACTTCTCCACATTTATCCAAGGGGGAATTCCCATCAACAGTCTTGAAGCGCAATCTGATTCTAAAACAGGGCGAGTGAAGTTTCTACCAGCAGCATCCTGAACCCTCGGTTTGATGGGAGGGAGACTGTAAACAAGACTGCAAACTTCAGGCAGTGCAATATCCCGACAACATTTCAATTTTTCATCACTACCCCATGGCAAGCAATCATCCTCAAAGCTAACTGCACAAGATTTACACTTTCAGTTCACGTTAGATGGCCATGTATGCTCAATTGCTCCTTTTCTGTGAATGCTGACTTTTCGACAGCGCTCAATTCCTTGAAACTAAAGTGACTAATGAACTAAAGTTAGCTTAGCTTACCCTTTTAGTAGAGCGATCTGGTGGTTGGCCAGGTGAAGCGCAATCTGTCGTAACTCCATGTTTGCATGTCTGTTTTAAAACTTACCGCTTCCCCCGCTTTCTTCAGCAACTCTTGTGTTATTTATGTATCAGGTAGATACAATGGATACTTATAAGAAGGTCTGGAGTTGGACACCCCTGTGCTAGAAGAAAGTGTTAGAATATGCACACCTATTTTAAGGAGTTGCAATGATGATGGTGAAGATTAGAGGGAGGATGCTTAAGATAATGAACAGGAACACGCTTACCCGGCCCTGTCTGCCGGAGGAGGGGTTGGAATAGGGGAGGTGGCCAGCTCTCCGCTCTGCTCGGAGATGAGGATGTCGGCAGGTGATCCCGGCGGCTGTGCACTAGGTGGCGTGGATGAGGCTTTCCGGGCCAGAGTAGATGCTCCTTTTCCCTTCACCCAGGATGTGTCCATCACTCTGACCCCCATACTACATCCACACAGAGAGCAAACACAGTCAGCCAAACACCAGGTAAACAAAGATATTTAAAAAATAGCTCAGCAGAATTTAAGCAGTTTGGGGCATATAATTATACCTTCCCTGAAATACAAGAAGAATGCTGCATTTGATTTTCTGATTGTCTTAAACTTGAACTGTTTAGCATTACATTAATACTGTAAGGCCACAACTAGCAGCAAATCAAGATCCTGTATATCAAGATGGAACCATGCCAAGTTAGCCAACTAAGGTAGAACATTAGCATGAAATTTTGTTACCAAAAGGTATATGCTAGTTACCTTTGCTAGCAAGTTTCCCACTTTTGGGACTAATAAAGGTGTATCTTATCTTAATAAAAATGTTTTGATGAAGCTATTTATTCTAATTAATGTGGTTGTGTAAGAGGTTCATTCTAATGGTAACCTTAAATTTAACCTTCAGAGAAAGCAACTGCAAAGCAAATACATAACGCAATGGAATCTAAAGCTAACCCCAACCCATAACCTTAACCCTGTTATTTTGGACCAACAATTTACATATTAAGACACTGGGTCTGCCCAAACAGAGGCTTCTTCCATCGACCCTGGGGGTTAAATTAGTTTTTCTGCTGGCTTGCACCTAAATACTGCTGACCTGTGAGGTGACTGTTAAACCAGGGGCATCTTAACTTATCTGCAAAGATCCAGTGTGGCTGCAGGCTTCCATTTCAGTCAAACAGGAGTGCTGATTCTGCTCATTTAATCAGTTTGTTAAAGCATGGAATGAAAACCTGCGGCCACACTGGCCATTTGTGGATAAGGCTGGATACCCCTGTGTTAACCTGTTCAGTGTGCTTGGAGCAATGTATTAAATATGTTCAAATTGAAGAAGACAATATTTTTTCACCAGTGAAAAGCTAAAGAAGCAATCCTCAAACAGAAAGCACATTGTGATTGATGTACTACATATGCAGCAAAATTTGATTCACAGATAAATTCACAGATTGTGATTATTCTAAGAATCATTTGAAGAGACAAACAGTACCTTTGTATTTTCCTAATGCTGCATTGATAAGAACAGAAGAATGAAGGTTACAATGTTAGATTATAAACGTTTTATTCACAGTACATTCATAGAGTGGGGTAGAAAGCAACAATGTGGGCACAGATAGGGACGGCTGGGGGAATAGATGAAAGATTGGTGCGGTGAGAATGGTACATGGAAGGTACAGAATAAGTCTTGTTGTTTTGTTGTACTCTCAATCCGTCCTAAATAATTATTTCAAGATTACATGCATTAATTACATACAAGGTGGACGATTTGACAAAATGCATAACGACAGTTTAAGACTTTTTCATGTATGTTTTTTGACATAAGTTGGATAGGGCAGAAAAGAACCAGTAATGCCAGTTTTAGAAAAGAAAACATGAAAAATTACAAAAACAACGATATTTATTTCGCAGACTATGATAATCAAATTCAACCGAACAAGAGGTGGTCAGTGTTATTAAGGCACTAACGAGGTCCACAATGTGCTCAGAAAAGCAAGTTGTAGAGTATGATAACGATAAATATTGTCACCTATATCACGCAGCTAACATAGTACATGCATACTCAAACTTACATTATGACATTACTTTTTCTATGTCCAAGTAAGGCTTTTCTTTACACAAAACAAAACTGTACTTGTAACAATAACATTTTATATTAAAATCATAAAACAGTCCTCTTCTACTTCCCTCTCGAGAGGAAGTTTAGAAACTGCCCTGACTGAAAGTTTAGAATTTGTACTTTTGACATAATTTCTCTGCTTGTTTAAATAAGCTACGATTTAGAGATTATCAATACAAAATGACAGCTTTTGCTATCAGTGGCAGTGACTGGCTTCTTAGGGCTAAGTGTAGGGTGAGTAACTGAGAGGGATGTGGCAGAGACAGACATATTTTGACTCAGTTAGGAATAAGCAGGCATCTGGAGGTGAGAGAAAGTAGGGCCAAATGAGCAGCTGGCAAATACCCCTGCTGTGAGGCTATTAAGCCTCATTACCTCTAATTACCCCCACCCCAACCCAAGTCTTGTGGACACAGACACACTACAAACAGAGCAATGCTTCTAGCCGTTAACTAAGAAAACACCCTCCCCTAAAATCAGTAATTAGTATGGCATCCTGAGGGTGAATATTGCACAGTAATATGAATTTGGACATGTGAAATACATGTGAGAGATTTAATATGTTGACCTAAGATAACAGGTTGATTCAGTCATGTCTTCACTGTTGTAACTGTAATGAGAATGGCCAGATTGGAATGAACCCCACTCCTCGTATGCCCATTTCACTGTCATCATCATCCAAAGGCAGCAGCATTACAACAATTTCTAACCCGTAAAACTGAATGAAATGGGCAGAGTTTACACTATTGACTGATATGGGTCACTTACATAGCAGAAAGCAGATCTGACCAAAAAGACAAATTGAGCAATAAGGCTTGAAATGTGTACACACCCAAAGTGAAAATACTGAGCTAAAGGTGTTCGCTGCCACCGCGGGTCGGGACTGTATGAGTGTTCCGGTCGCCACCTCCACACGCGGTAGTTTTCCACCTGCCGACGCATTGCAGGTGGCAGGAGGATGAGCTGGCCACATCTGCTGTGCCTCTCCTAACTTTCAGCAGCACAGCTCCAGCCCACTCACTGAATGATAACCCAGGTCTTGCCTTCCATCACACACCAAGCAGGTTGCCATAGAGACTGCGCTGGTCCAGTAGCCTGAGATGAGCTCTGCTTAACTGAGCACAAGTCGCAGGAGCTTGGCCGTCACATAATCTCCAGATCGGAACTGATAACACCACAAGGCCATATGATAAGGAAGACCCAGCTCAAGCGAGTCATTATGGCATGCATTAGCTTTTAGATTCCATCTCTTTCCATCACCTCTAGTCTCTAGGAGAGGTTCCACAGAGATCCGTCTGTA
Source organism: Brachyalestes nurse (assembly GCA_037974405.1). Classification (NCBI taxonomy): domain Eukaryota; kingdom Metazoa; phylum Chordata; class Actinopteri; order Characiformes; family Alestidae; genus Brachyalestes; species Brachyalestes nurse. Next base: position 11,440,090 of record JBBPCY010000028.1, on the reverse strand, counting down.
ATGAGCTATTTAGCATGATGTTATACGAGGACTCTGCTGGGCTCCACAAGCAGAGAAATACACAGAGACTTGAAGGGTCCTTATCACTGAAAGCCAAATTGCTTGCTTTTCTGAAGTGAACACTGTAAACACTACTTTTTTGATGCACACATTCAGATCTCTGAGGAATCCAGCCAAGACTTCACAGCTAGTTCTGTATATTCGGTAAAGCTTTTTAAACATGGTCTGCCTCTGTCTCCTGAGAAGGGAGTTGCCAGTTTATAAGGTACACCTATCTTGCAGCTGCAATCATTGGCAACCATGCAGGACCACATACAGGTCTACAATTACAATCAACCCATCTGGTGGTGCACACTGCTAATGGGAACGAAACACCACATGACTGTTGACCTGTGGTTTAGTGGGCCATTCCCTACATAGGCTGCGTGTTCAGCCACTTTCACACCTTTTTATCAGCGAATTGTATGGTAATTAAATGTAAAAGTGTGAATGCATGCCAGAGTCAAAATCCCAGTAAAACTGATGCAATCTACCTGAATGAGACCTAATACAAAACCCTGGAAATCACAGTAAGGGCTCATGTGTGAACTGGGAAACACAAAGGCATCTAGATCACAACTGGCAACGTTTCTGTGAGGCTTTTGTTCTCACATTAGATATTTTTTGTGCAGTTTTGGGAGTGAAAATGATATGGGTGTGCATTCTGTACATGATTCTAGAGAGAAGCTGCAAAAAATCCTGGGTGTGTACATGGCAGCTTCTGTGGAAAAAGCATGAAGCACAGCCAAAGGAGCAGTGCTTTCAGTTTTTATAGAGACTTTTTTTTATCTTGTAAGAGCGTGTATTTTTGTACATGACTCAGAAATGAATGGTCATGCTGACAATGTCACCTAGTGTTTACTGGGATTTTAAGTGATTAAAAGCGTTTAGGAAATAATCATGTAAAAATGATTTTTCCCTGTTTTTTGCTAACTAAATCCACACAAACATTTGAGTCCTTTAAGGTTGGCGAAGAAAAAGAGTGTGTGGGAGTCACACAGAGGGAGTGAAGGAGCAGAATGAACAGCTTGTGCAGGGAGGAAATAAATAAATAAATGAAAATCCTACCCATCCTTTTTGTAGAACTCTAGCATCATGTTGTCGGTGGCAACGCTAAGGGGGCGTCGGCTCTGGTCGTGTGGCTGCTTGCGATCTGATTGGTCCATGTCTGGAGAGGGCATGGAGCTGTAGTTGGAGTTGTGGTTGGTGTGCATGGGGCTGCCATAGCTGCCCGTCAGGTTGAACTCAATATCTAAGAATAGCGGAGAAAAACCAGTTCAGATCTCTCAAGGGGATACACTGTGTGTGTGTGTGTGTGTGTGTGAGGTAGGGAAAGAGAGAGACAGAGGTATACTGTGTTTTTCTCACCTCCTGGAAAGAACCAGTCAGCGTGCTGGATGATAGGCTCGATGATTCCAACGATTTGTAGAGACACGGTGGTCATCATTTCTGTCATGTTCCTAAGCACAGCAATGACCCATTTAATCCACACATTTCATCTCTAATGAAAAGACAGCCCATTTTTACACATAGCTCCAGCAGGACACATAAAGTTATTGCTTCCAGTTTAATAAATCATTTCCCCCCCAACACAATACAAGAAAGAGTAGGTATTAATAACTAGCACAAAAGAAACGGACACACTCACGCTTCAGAATGCGACCACAGCAGATTGGGTCCCAGTACTATTGCAATATTGCCAGGAGTCATTTTGTTGGAATCCTGGTACTCGGTCAGCTTGGCTAGGAACTTAATTAAATATCTGTGGAACACAGTAGTGGGGTGAAAATGAAAATGTTTTAATCTACAGTATTTACACACAGTGGCCGGCCTGCAGCCTCCTCTCACACTGGCTATTTCAGTCTCTGAGTCATATCAATATTTCAGTGTTGTGGACTCAGCTTTCTGGGCTAAAGCAGGTACAGCAGAGTACTTATGTTATGGCTTGTTCAGACCGACAATTAACCTCCTAACGCAGCTTGTATCTGAGAGCCTTAGAGGGTAAAAGATGGATAAAGCAAGGTTAAGTATTCACAACCAACTGTGAAATCAAGGAGGATACTATTAAGCAATTTCCTCCTGGATCTATCACATTCTCTGATTCGGATTCTGAAAACATAAATCTAGTCCACACAATATGTCTTCTTCTTCGCTTAATTTGGACAGATACCTACCTAGATTATTAATAGTTGTTTTTTAAGAAACGTCAAACAAAATTGAACGTAAGGGAACAATAATAAACTATGCACAGCCATTTAAATATCGCTAAATGATTTTATGGAAAAAGATAAAGTAGAAAGCCTTTAACAAGACATATAAAACGCCACGTGTGAAAAAGAATATATCTGAGTGTCTATAACTAAGAATTTCTTTTTAAAGAAATGATCATAATGCAACCTAACCACCATCTCTTTATTGAGAATGTAATTGTTTTAATTGAGTGATCACATTTAACTGAGTCATTGTATTATTCCTGGATGTTATTACAATGGTCATGTTTAAGTTTTACGTAACAGGGAGCATTTTAGTAATGATTCTGATGCGCTCATCTTTTAATGTACGCAGCAAATGTTTATGACTGAACAACCTCTTTCATAAGAGAAATCACACAATCAAAACTATTTCTAAACAATAATGAGTCAGAACGAGCGCTTGAGTACAGAGAGGACAGCAAGGTTATTTTTTAAAACAAGAGCAGACTAGGCCAAGCTAATGAGCTACTCTGAACAGCCAGCCCACACAATTAATCAGATAACATGAAATTGTCAAACCAACTGTCACTGAGGATCAAAGCAGACTCCTTAACCTTCTGTATGAGATGTGCTATTTGACACATTTCTTCAGTAATGGGCTTTTGTATTTCTGGCTGATTCACAGATTCATGACTAATGATGGCAGCTGGTAAACATGCAGCATCACTGACCTGAAATTGTTCAAATTGTCTGCTGGAAGTTTCTCACAAGCAGTCAGCAAGGCTTGAAGCCTCTTGTCCATGTCTTGAATACTAGAGAGGGACAATACAAAAGAATCATTCGCGTGCAGTACGAACGGGTATGAATGCAAATTTATGACTGAGACCAGTAGCTAGTACTAGTACTGTCTATATAACATATAAAAATGACACTTTGCTGTAGCCTCTGGGTAACTTAAAATCATTTTGAGAATGGGTGTGTCTTATATTTTAAGTGTTGTAAATCTAAACACAATCTAAATCTAAATGCAATCAAATACATAACTTTTATATAGAGTTGGTCCCCCTTTGCAGTTATTACAGCTACCGCTCTTCTGCTTTCCACAAGACTTTGGAGTGTTTCTGTGGGAAATTTTAGCCCATTCATTCTGTACAGCATTTATGAGGTCAGGCACTGATGTTGGACGAGAAGGCCTGACTCAAAATCTCCGTTCCAGTTCATAGCAAAGGTGCTGGATGAGGTTGAGGTCAGGGCTCTGTGTGGGCCAGTCAAGTTCTTCCACACTGAACTCATCCAGCCACGTCTTTATGCACCTTGCTTTGTGTACTGAGACACAGTCATGCTGGAATAGAAAAAGGTTCTTCCCCAAACTGTGTCCACAAAGTTGGAAGCATGGTGTTGTCCAAAACCTCTTGGTATGTTGAAGCACTAAGATTGCTTAGCTAGCCCAAACCCCGAATTAAGAGGTGCGTCCATGTGGTGTATCTTGTATGGTATTCACTAGTAGACAGCTAACAATGTTAAGTTCCTTAGCATTTAAATCAGGTTGATCCCTAAGAGCCTAGGCTCGAGTCATACCTGGCGTTAACACGTTTCTTGGTTGATCCAATCATAAGTGACCAGCACTAAGAACAAGTGTGAATGGGGTATAATGCATTTTAGAGATCGATCACTCAAACTGAGTGGGGGTCAGGGACATACGTGACCACATAACGTTTCTAGTGTAAATGCTAAAGTATCATAACGTGTCTTTAACAGTAACTAAGTACCACCCATATCAACCACGTTATTGCCCTAGCTGGAAAAATCAATGAAACTGTTTGGAACCCATCCGATATCCGAGTTCAGCAAAACAGGCTGATGGAACACGAGCAAGGATTCCTTGGACATTTCGATCTCAACAAAAATGTAGCAAGAGAGAAGCAGAGTTGTATGTGGAACTCCTCTGTCTGCAGAAATTATGTAAGAAATTAGATGCCAGGTGATCGCTGGATACACATTCAGAATGGCAGGTGTAAATGGATGTGCGTTTTGGTTGTCCCTTGTGATTAAACCATCCAAGACGCCTGTTAATGCCAGGTGTGAACAGGGCTCTATCTTACATTACAAGAAAAGAAAAAAATCTATATAATAGATTTTAATAGAATATATATCTTATAATAAAATGACCTTTCACAATGAATCGTGTGACATTAACAGTGTAGGAATTAGATTTAAATGAACTTTTGTTTATATTTGATAAAACTAGTTTCATTAAGTCAAACAGTCAGTGAGAACAGATGCATTACATTAGCGATGATGCTAAACTGTGTGGTTCTGTGGTCCACTGATATATTCTAATGTGAGGTTGGCTCACATCATTTTACATCACATCTACTTACTTTGAAGCCTGTATCCACTCGTCATAGAGTTCAGAGGTCATGAGAGGTTCAGGGAGTTCGCGGAGATACGACTTCAGAGCCCCTGCAACACGGAGAGGGAAGGACAAGAAGAGATAGAAGAGCGAAGAAAGTAAGAAACAGTAAGAAGGAAAAGAGAAAGAAAGATAGGCAGAGGGAGCAGAGGACAGACACTATCAGGCAGGAGGATGTCTGAAAATGGCCTGAAGGGAGATCTGACTTGCTTAGCTTCGACTACAGTTTGTCTACCCCTAGCTTTCAGGATTGTTGAACTGAAACAGCTAAAAACTAATTTAAAATAATTCAAGCTTTGTAAAGACATCTGTATGCTCACTGCAAGGCGAGCTTTATGTTTTTTAAAGCATTTTCTTAATCTGCAGTAGCTGTGCACTGTTCACCTTAACATGGCATATTCATCAGCCATCCCAATCACTTTTTATTGCCCACTCGGGGGGGTATTACTAAAACACTGCCAGGAGCGAAACTGTATGCAGATAAGCAGACCAGGTTTAAGCCCAAAAGTGGACTAACATTGTTTTTTTCTCCTGCTCAAGATGCATCCGAATCTCAGTGTGTGACTGTGGGCGAGACATATGTAAACGATCTGATTGGTTACTGCTCAGCTCATTACCATTAAGTTCATTCAGAAAAAGAGAGAAGAGTGCGTAGTGAGCGGTTTAAGGTGTATCCTGTCAACTATGTACTTAAGAACATTATGAGATTATGCAAAAAAGGACATCAGGTTTGCATGGTGTACATCACGTATATGCTGCTTAACATTTCAGTACCCCTAATTTAAAAGATTTTCCCATGTCTCTGGACGGGGATGCAGAAAAAGAGAAAGAGGGAGAGAGAGAGAGAGACAGACAGAAAGACACAGAGAGATGGGTGCCTCCAAGCCATGCAGGACGGCAGCAATATTTTCTAGTGCTGCTGGCCCACTTCTGCCCCACTGGTCAATGGTGAGTCATACCAAAGGACAAAGAATGATGGGATTAGGGCAAAGGGAACCTAAGGCCAAGTTAAATGAAAATGCATTTGGAGTCAAACTCTGTTCTAGAATGCCAGCGCTGGGAGATGCAACAAATGCATTCCAAACACATTTCAGGCCTGTTATGTCAAAGGTCAAGTTTAGCTGGGTCACGGATGTCACCGGCTCACCTGCTATAGCGTGCGGGTCAGCAGAATACTCCTGCACGTCCACCACCCCGCAGTCCAGCGACGCCTTCAGCTTCTTCAGTTTGGAGGCTGAGGGGGCCACTCGGAACAAACCCTGAGAGAATGGTTAACCCCTAGTGAGAAAAGTTCATTTCTTCTGCTGTCATAGCAACAATGGCTCACACGCAAAGGCTCTCAGCAAACAGCTAGCGCTGGAAAATGGGAAGTGTCAAAATTCGGTGCTGTGAACGGTGGTGTTGTTTTCGCTATAAAAACACCATGGACTCGTCCCAGTGTGAATTCTCCGCCTCAAAACCATTGCTCAGAGGAAAGGGTGTGCAGCTGGGCAGAGTGACTCAATGGCTCATGGGGATCCAGGGATCCTGATGAACTAATAAATCTGTAAAAACATATTTGTCATCCACTTCAAGCCAAAAGCAGAGATTTAAAAAAAAAATAAAATAAACATGGTATTTTTACAGGTTTTTGGCAAACTGACTTAGCTTCTCATTGGACATGCTTTTTGCAGGCTGAGGCATCTTTTTTATTTGTTCTCAATGGGATAGACAGATTTCACACATTTTCTATGCACTTGTGCTGCACAGGTGTTTTTTGAGCAGATTGTTCCAATCAAAGTGGTCAAGTAGCCTCTATCACAAGCACGTTTTCCATACGGACCACTTATTTCAAAAGGAAGGTGGGCCTTCAGCGACAGCTGCAGTTGCTGAGTACCCTGAACTGTATGATTTCACAGATCAAAACTAGCACAACACAGACTAAGAGAAGTTTATTTTCAGTGTACACTGTTTCGCCTTGCTCACAGTATTTACTGGGTAAAGATCAATTTCTAAAAAGGGCCAGTGACATACATTCCTGCCTGTACATAGTGAAATGACTGACAGGAGCAGAGTGTACAGGGAAGCAACCTAAAGCAGTAGCAAGCACCCCAAAACGACCTTATAATGCGTCTGCATTTTCCCACTATAAGAAAACCGCAGTGTGAACCCCCATAAAGCAGCCCAGTATTGTTAATACATTCAGAAACCCAAAAATAATTCATTGGTTTGCAAAAAGCAGTAGTTGAGCAGAACTTAAATGTGATGTAATGTGAAAGAGATCACAGTAACACATTCAGGTGAGATACATCTGTGCCATTGCTCCAATTTCCAACAAATAGATCAGTCTAATTCAAAACATGTATTTGATCTGTAATCCATTATCTCAGTTCATTTTTGCAAAGTGTTGCTTCCAAACTTTAGGCCTGTAGTGTACGTCAGTAAACCCTGACACAGTAATCACTGGCACAGTGAAATTCAATACTAATTTTTTCTCTGTCATAACTCACTAAATCAAGCGGAGTAGAATATACATAACGGAAATCAATAGTAAATGTAATAAACTGCCAGTAATTTAAACTGCCAACAATTTAATTAATATGTTTACACAGAATTCTTTTTGAATATTACAGAAGCACAAGAGTAATGACAGCCCTCACCTCCTCCTGCATGCCGCACTCCAACAGCATGGTCACGCAGGCCTCGATGGGGAAGGCTATCTCTCTGCCGCTGAGGGTCAGGTGCTCCTCTAATGGTTTGCCATACGAGGGCTTCTCTATCCAGGCCTCTGAGACATAAAGAAACACCACATGGAGAGTAAACGCCTGCTACTTTTCAAAGGCTCCTCTCTTGAAGAGATGGAAACAGACATAAACACACATGCACATCATGTTCACTGACTTTTTTGCGCACTGCACAGAGAAAGAAAGTCAACTTGATCAAATTGGGTAAGCTGGCATTAAAGAGCAGATGGAGAGACTCACCCTGGTGTGCTTTGATCTGAGGCAGCACACTCTGCAGAATCTCCAGAGACTTCCTGTGATACTCTGCCTGAACCTCTATAAGCTACAGAAGATGCAAAAGAGCATTGTTGTAACAAACGCTTCCTCATACTCAGATATTCTTTCTGAACAAAAATGAGAACTTACTAAAACATGTAAAAATGCATCTGAAGCAGGTTAATCGATGATTTTGCAATGTTGAAACTGATTAGAATTCTTTTAGAATCGTCTAATAATATGATTATATGGTTATCACAAAATAATACTGTACTATTATTGTTTTACATTTTTATTAAAACAATTTCACGGGATACTAACAAATTGGGAAGGCATGCTCCAATCTTTCAGAAATGGTGCTAGAGCAGTGTTACTACAGTACTCAATATGCTTGGAGGAGACTGCTAAGTACAAATTAAAGTACAAAAAGTACAAATTCTGTTATGTCAGATAACTGCTATGTTTGCTGTCATGATACGGATGGCTATGGCATCACTGGGGATCTCCTGAAAGCATTTGTGTAGTGTGAATTTCCACAAATAAAATATATATGTATAATAATTTATGATCTACTAAATTTCCAGAAGAATCATATTCAAAACAAGCAGTAATGTCAGAGATTCACAACACAAGAACTTACCGTCTGAAAGTAGTTTGCATAGTCTATTTCTTTGGCCACAAAGTTGTACATATCTGCAGATAACTGGTCCTAAGTAAACAAAACAATGCAGCGCTGATCAATAATAGAAATACACCAATGCAATTAACAGGTTATAGATTT
>JBBPCY010000028.1:11416774-11431587 GCA_037974405.1 Brachyalestes nurse | reverse complement strand
TTCCCTTCTTTTTCTGTAAAGTGACCTTGAGAGTTGTGAAAGGCGCTTATAAATAAAATTTATTGTTATTATTATTATTATTATATTGGATGGCACATAGTGAGTCGTTACTGCTGAATGATCCTGAAATATACATTTTTGGTCACATAAGCGTTAAAGGATATTTGACAAAATGTTCAGGGCATTTCATCAAAATGAATTACAATAAGAACAAATGTCTGAATGGGACCACTTTCATACCCTTAAAATTGTGCTCATCATTGTACTGGCAGGTTGCTTTAGAGCCATATATAGCACAACTGTCAGTTGAGAATGTGTAGAACTCTCAGAATTCTAAATCCATTATGACATCACAGTGACATCAAAGACGTCAGACTAGATTTGTATTTAGTGTCATTTTCAGCAGCACAACTAACAGTGAGGAGCATTTCTGATATTCAGACACAAACTTTAAAATTACTGATGGATAATAGAGGATTAAGAGGAACTGACATCAAACAGGAGGAGCAAAAAAAGAAGGAGGACCTGATTCGTTACTGGAAGGAGCACAATCTTCAGTTTACCAACAAACAGAAGATATTTCCAAACACTGTCAGTTACGTTTTATTTGAAAATATTTTAAATATACAGTGTTCAATGAATATTTTTGTGTTGTGAGAGCAAAATATAATAATGTAGATGTATTCCGTATGATTTCTTTCAGGGACATGTTTTTAAGGAGCCTTTAAGAGTGAACGGTGTCTTTGAAAAAAAGTTCCAGCAAATAGAAAAGGCCTTCAGAGCAAGTTTAGTGGACAGGGCTGAGAAGCTGTTGGTCAAATATGAAAAAAATCAAGAAGAGAACCTCAGTGTCATTAGAAACACTTTCAGTGGTAGAAGGGTCCCCCAGCGACCAGTAAAGTGTGGTGTGGACAAAGGTCACCCCCTAAAGCCCATCCATGAAGATAACCAGGCCAGGAGCAACACTGTTCTAAATTCGGGCTCTAACTTCATGGAGTCTACTAGACCTGAGGCCCCAGTTGGTAGGAAAGTCAAAGGCTACACTAAGATGCCAAAACCCAGAGAGGAGCAGGCCTGTTCCTCATCTGACTCTGATTTTATGGTGAACCTCCAAGATGAGTGGAAGCAGATGGAAGCTCACCTGCACCAGGAGGCCCACAAGGTGGCAGAGTGGGTAAAACACCAAAAGAGAAACATCAGCTCTGCCAGATCTGATGATAAAAGATCTGTGAACTCTGACAGAAGCCTAAGCCCTGTGGACCTCCACACCCCTCTCGAGCTCCGTGCACTTCCTGCACTGAGAAGCCCTTTTCCAGAGCCTCCATCTGAACCAATCCAGACCAGGAGGAATGAGTACAGGCTGAAAAGGCTACGCACTGTAACCCAGCCAGGAAAAAATGCTGCCAAAGTTGCAGGTTAGTGTCTTACCAACACTATATGCAGTGTAGCATGTATGGCACTGATAAGGAAAATTATTTCAATAATAAACAATCACAGCTCTTTTCATGGTAAATAAGTAACTGTATATTTGACTGTTTTTTTTGTTTATTGGTCTCATGGGACTTTAACTTACACTATTTATTGTGCAGGACTTGGTATGCATTTTACAGTATAAAATAATAAGGTTTAATACATAGTGAAGATCAGAAAGAATGATGTGCACTTTCACTTCTTAGATAAACAGCCAACAGTGCAAGAGCCCAGTGGTCAGGAGAAACAGCCCAGAGAGCGACCTCTTCAGCGAGAGGAACAACTGACCAAACCTGAACTGAGCCTCATGCAGGCCTTCAACCTGCTCAGAGCTGAGGACTGGTACGTAGACTGATTGAACTTGAGCCAAAGTTTAGAAGCATATTTCAAGAATTGATGCATCATGCTTGTAAAGACAAGGGTTGATGCTAAAAATGTTTCCTGCCTAGAATATTTTCATATTTTTCATTGTTTTCTGTTTGGATCTACTTTAAACAGGGAGAAGATTGTGGAAGGTCTCGCATGTGTCCGTGCTCTGTCTGAGCATCACAGTGACGTACTGATGCCCAGACTCCATGACATCACTCTGCAGGTTATACAGCAGGTAATACAGCACTCTCATATTTAGCTGTTACATTTGACATGGCTGTTTCTGTTTAAGTGCTTCATGTCATTCAGTCATAACATATACGATGTAAATTTGATCCCTAATTTTGAAACATGAGTTATTCTGGGTATTAGTTTTATTGTCTCCCCTCCTCATAATGGACAGATCTAAAATGTCTCACTTTTTTACAGTTTCTGACAAATTATTCCAAGCTAGCCAGAATAGCTCATATGAGCCTAATGTACACAGTAATTTGCTGCAAAATTGGTTTAATGTCATTATAAAACAGTGGTTCCAGACTTTTTAACTAGGAGTCCATTCAGTGTCTAAATGTTTTCCAGGTGAAGAACCTGCGGTCGGTTGTGGCGCGTGCAGCGATAGCGACACTAGGCCACATGTATGTTCATCTGAAAAAGGCGATGAACAAGAACCTGGAGAACACTGCTTGTGCCCTGCTGGACAAGGCCGGGGAGTCCAATAATTTCCTCCGAGAAGATGTGGAGCTCGCTCTGAGACGCATGGTGCAGCACTGCAGCCCTGGCCGTGTCCTCAGTGTCCTGGTGGCTACAGGTCTGAGGTGAGAAAAGAGCCTATCTTTGGGAACAGTTCACTTACCAGCGGCATAAACTGTAAAATATCAACGTTAGAAACAAAATCAGGGAGAAACAAGCCCTGAAAATTCAACTATAGGCATTTTATGTTTTTATTTTAAAAAACTGAACTGCCTATTTCGACCCATTCAGAAGACTTATGTTTTAATGTCTTTTTAAACTGTTTCTCGCTGTGATTTCTTGCAGTCACCGCAATGCTGCTGTCAGAAGGTGCACAGCACTGAATTTACAAAAACTGGCAGAGCTGTTGGGAGCAGCTCGTATCTTGAACAGCAAAACAGACCTGAAAAGGTGTTTTCTGGTCACCGTCAGCCAGTTAGCACTGGACTCTGCCCAGGATGTCAGGTAGACACTTCCACTTCGATTCACTGAACTGTTTTTCCAAAATGTACTTTATTCCTGATCTCAATATTTACATGTTTCCTATCCATACATGACAATAACATACAGGGACTTTTTTTCTCCAAAAACTGCTCACACAGACCACACAACTACAGTACATTTGATTCAATACAAACTGACCACTTTTCTCATTTTCCATAGATTCCATGCTCGGAATGTTCTGAGGCTCCTGTCCACACACAAGGACTGTGTAAAAATGGTGGAAAAGTTTGTGCCCCAGAGGGATAAAGCATCAGTCAAGGACATCATTACCAAATTAAGGTACAAGAAAATAGAAAAGTAGCATGATGTGTTAGATTTAGTGTCCATGTGATCATGACTAAAGTTTTCCTCTTTTCTGTGCAGAAGAGTGTGAAAGAGAGAAGCTGAAATTTAGGATCCTACAGTGATCCAGAGTGTATCCTCGGTGAACATCCATAATTACTGCTGGACGAACAAGCCAATGCCTTCACTTCTTTTGAAATGTATTTTTTAAAATCAGAATCAGAATCAGAATCGTGGGACCTGTGACTCCTGTAGCACCTCACTGATAGAAGTGAGACAAACAATCCATGCCTGGGGTGCAAGGGGTCCCTGGTAATGCTGTGAGCCCACCGCATGTACACTGCAGGTCAGCGATTGTTGGCAGCAGGACACTGATAAAGTGCTGGGCAGTCTACATGTTGCAGGGACTTCCTCTCAGCTACAGTACAGTCGCTGTACCACACCCTACCACAGATGGTCAGGATGCTGTCAAAAGTGCAGTGGTAGAGGTTTACCAGAATCTGCGGAGTAACCCCTCAATTTTCATGGGAGTTACGTTCCAAGAGCACCTATTTTCATAGTGTAAACCCCAAATCCCCAAATATGCTCCCAGAACACTTTAATTTCATTTTAAAGTCAGTTAAATGCATTACCCTTAAAGAAAATGTAAAGAAAACCCATAATCGCCTCTTTTAATTTAAATTCCCCGCCAAGATATGCAACTCGGAAGGTTGCTGGTCAAAAGTATTGGGACCCTGCGGCGAGGTGAATGGTTTTTGGGGAAGAACCCCTGATCTACTCGGGCTAAAAATAAAAATGAGGGCTCGTTTGAAAGGTCCCCTGGAGATCAATCGAACTGTGGAGTTTGAAGTATATGAGTGCTTGCACCCTTGTGTGAAAACATCCTGGAAAAATAATATTTATTGCCGCAAAAAAAGGCGGTGGATATTTGCAGTTTCCACGTTTTTGTGGGGATTTTCGCATAAATCTATGAGTTCGGTTCTCAAAAAAAATCCACGTGTGACTGAATCCGCGACTCCTCGTCCGCGTAAAACTGGGGTTTTACTTTATATACTTATAGATATAAAGAGAGAGAGAGAGAGAGAGAGAGAGAGAGAGAAAATGCAAGAAAAGAGACAGTATAACAGCTACTGCAGTACTTTAAAATTCAATTCAGTGTTTTTTAAGACTAACAGCACCATGAAACCTTGCAACAACACACATGAACTTAAAAGTCACTTCTCATTTTAAAAATAATGGCTAAAAATTAAACATGGCTTAAAGCTCAGATATATATATACATGACATATCTTTTCAATGTGTTTGAGTTTACTATCAGTACTGCTATCCATCACTGGTCAGTTTGTAATTTAATTAGTTTAATACACACTATACACTATATAATAGTCTTTTCATGCTGGTATTCAGACACAGTCTGCATACCCTGCAGATTTCCATCCGATTGGCTGTTTCTTCCATCTCCTCTCTGAGGGAATCTGCTTTGGCCCCACTTGGCTGCAGGTTGCTGGGGTGACTGGAGGACTTGGATGACTGCTGCCACCTACAGGTGGGGAAAGAATGGACACGTTGAGAGGAGAGCTTGAGTCAGTAGCAGGGAAAAAGACTGAACTTTCTGAGTAGCATGTAGCACCTTGTCCTTGCTGAATCCATATCCAGAACAAGCTTGGCTAGATGTTTCCTCTGTTTCTGTATGTTGGGAATGTCCACCTAAAACAACATGAACGCATAAATCTTAGAGAAGTGAAATAGCTCCCGAAACGTTAAACAACCTCAACTATTAAATAGTGAGATTTTTCTTTTTAAACGGTACAGGGACAACACACAATCGAGTTTTAACACATCCTCAGCTGGTGTATGTGCTAACATTCCTTTATAAAGCTCTACAAGAGTAAGAGAGGTTTACCTCTGCCAGGACGTAAAGAGGCTCCACCACATCTCTCTCAATCTGGAACTCAAACAAAATCAGCTCCTGCGCCAGCTTCTCTTCCGTATCTCCACAAAGTTTCAGCATCTTACTGTGGGGAAAACCATGAAAAACACAAGGGTGTTTTCATTCAAACTTTTGTTTTCATTTAATTTTTCATTCATACTCTTAAACAGGGTTTTTATAGGGCTTGGGCCAGGCCCCTAACTTCTAGAGAAGAACAATCTTAATGCTTCAGCAAACCAAGACATTTTGGACAACGTCATGCCTCCAACTTTGTGGACACAGTTTGGGGAAGAACCTTTTCTGTTCCAGCATGACTGTGCCCCAGTGCACAAACCAAGCTCCATAAAGACATGGCTGGAGGAGTTCGGTATGGAAGAACTTGACTGACCCGCACAGAGCTCTGACCTTAATCCCATCCAACACCTTTGGGATGAACTGAAACAGAGATTGCGAGCCAGACCTTCTCTTCCAACATCAGTACCTCATAAATGCTCTTTAGAATAAATGGGCACAAATTTCCAAAGAAACACTCCAAAATATTGTGGAAAGCCTTCCAAAAAAGTAGAGGCTGTTTTAGTTGCAAAGTGGGGACCGACTGCATACTAAAGTAATTGAAAGCAATGTCATTAAACTCCCTGTAGGTGTAATGGGCATGCATCCCAATACTTTTGTCCATATAGTGTATATTTGAGCAGAGACACCACCAAACTGTGCTGGACACCAGCCCTCCAGGACTGAATTAAACATCACTACTAAAAACCTTGTTATTAAAATAGACACATTAAAAAAAAAGCAGCTATTGTCTGAAAACACAAGTAGCAGCTATTGTCTGCATTCTGTACATAACTTTATAATGCCATTTGTTAGGGTGTAAGTTTCTATTCTATTCTGTTGCATTAACCTTGTAGCTCCTGTGCAAAACTAAAGAAGCTAACTTCAGACACTATTCACATCCTAGATACTAAGCACTAAATTCGATTTTTCATTTTCCTCACACTTCGACACATTTTATTGTACTTTCACTTTACTAAACTTTCATTAAGACTACAAAAAACACTCAGGCGTGAGCTCTTACCCAAGCAGAGAGTCGTCTCCTAGTACTGCAGCTCCCTCCACCATACACTGAGCCAGTGTGGTCAGGGGTAACTTTTTCTGTTCAGTGAAGAGTAGAGAAGAGAAGGAAAAGCAAAAGTGCATATGACTCAAGTTACTATTCTTCGAAATAGGGCAAAACAGGACAAAACAAAGAAGCTAAATGTTTTTTTTTTCATATTCACTATATGGAGATCATGTTACAATAAAACTTTGATTATACCATTTGTTATACCATCTTATTCCTTAGTTTTATTCTTGTGCAGTTTGTCCATAGTGCCCTTTGTACTGTAGTGAAAACTATGCCTATATTAAATAAACAAACAAGCAAACAAGACAAACCGAAGGTGATTTGACTGATCTCTTTTCCACGTCGGCCCCTTGCTGTCCCTGTAGGCAGGCGGTCAGTTTCTTATGTGTGCTGTGGGAGACCTGCTTGACCAGGTCCAGACGTTTCTCCACCTTATTTCCAAACACACACACACACACACACACACACACACACACACACACACACACACACACAGCACTCAGGAGGTGCACAAGCTCGTCAACCACCCACACAAACCCTCAAAAAAGTAAAGTACTACGCACATGAAATGATTCAAGACAAAAATATCCTGAAAAATAACCTTTTTTTCCATAATGGGAACCCATGTATCAAATGGAGGACAACACTAACACAAACACCATAAGAAAGCAGCTTAAAAGCAATACAGTATTCCACAGTATCTTACCTGTAGTAGGTCCTCGCTTAATACTTCTGTTTTTTCTGCCCTGTAATGCGAAGAGAGTGCTGCAATTAGCATGGTAGTCTAGTATGGTCCTGAATAATTTAACCACAATAAACTGAACAGGCCACCAGAGGAATCACTCAGTGTTCATACAACAATTAACTACATACAAGCCAGCTATCCCACCAATGTACTGTATGCACAACTCATTTTCCCTTAATGTTCTGTAATAATATTGTCTGACATGCTTCAGCACTCAGAGTGGCGTGGACAGTGCCTCCACCCTTCTGTTTCCCCTGCTCTGGTAGAGGACATGCTAAACACTACTCATCACTTTCATTCTTTCTCATCCAGATTTATGTCTGATTCCCAGTGAAACAAACTGGTACAGACCTCAATGGCTCCCCCTGCACTTACACTCTCATAGCATCAGCATTGTAATTTTATTAAATAAAAGAGTTTGATGATGGATGAAAACACTGTTAAAGTGTTTCACTGGTAAACTAAGTGGTCAAAACAACCATTCTGAATATGCTGTTTTGTGATCACAAATGCACCTACATACACTATGTAGACAAAAATATTGGAATGTCAGACCATTACACTGACAGGGACTTTCAAATACATCGTCTATGACATAAAGTTATTCCTCGTTTGTAGCTATAGCAGTTTCTGACCGAATTTGTGCCCATTCATTCTGCAGAGCATTTATGAGGTCAGGCACTGATGTTGGACGAGAAGGCAATCTCCGATACAATTCAGCCCAAAGCTGTTCGATGGGGTTGAGGTCAGAGCTTCCACACTGAACTCATCCAACCATGTCTTTATGGACCTTGCACTGGGGCACAGTCATGCTGGAATAGAAAAGGGCCCCACAACTGTGTCCAAAAAGTTGGAAGCAAAGTGTCTTGGTGTGCTGAAGCATGGTGTTGCCCTTCACTGGAAGTAAGAGGCCTAGCCCAAACCCTGAAAAACAGTTGTGTCCCAATCCATTTGTCTATATAGTGTATATTTGCCTTTTCAGCCTACAGCAGTTTATCTTCACTCACTCAAATGTCTCAGTTTGGAATAGCTTAAGTGTAAACAAGGAATAAAAATGTTACAAAACAGTCGTCCAAAAGGAATTGCAATGATTTTTGGCATATAAACGAATGCATGTAAAGTGTAGGACATGACCTCTTTCAAGTGAAGTCATGCAGCCATGTGACCCTCATAGGGTGTGTTAACAAGCACAGAAGGCTGCGCCGACCTGTGAACACATCAACAGCAAAACAAGTGTGACCCCAATGCCGGCTCAAGCACAGGGGGAATTCATCTGCACATTCCAATCAAACTCTCAGCCACAACCTCGCATTCTGCAGGCAGCACACGCACTGAGGCTGTTAGAATGGACATGTGTGACAGGCTCTCACTCTCACTCTTCTCTCCCTCGCACTCTCTCTGCTCCAGATCTGCTTCCACAGCCGGCATGACCCATATGCTTCACACATACACACAGCAGAACAAGTTGCCATGGCAGCAAATGTCTGTGAATGAAAATAGACCCTAACACATCTGGACTAGGACAGGGAATACATGCTATGGTTAGGAAGAAGCTGCTGGCGCAAAGACCACCACTGATTTGAAGCAAATTTTGACAAAGTGCGAAACATCTTCATGGCTTTGATTAATGTGGAAAGCCTAATGCTGACAGACAGGAATTCTGAAATTCCCAGTATGATTTAGTAACCCTTCTAAAAACAAGCCCTAGATAACAGTAGCGCCCATCCGCAAAGCAAGAAAAGTTTCAGTTAAACTACACAATATGGACAAATGAATTGGGAAGCTTGACCATTACACTAACAAGGACTTTAATCACATTGCATTCAAATACATACACTTTAATAAGGAGTTGGTACCCCCTTCGCAGCTAAAATACCTTCCACTCTTTTTGGAAGGCTTTCCACAAGATTTTGGAGTGTTTCTGTGGGAATTTGCGCCCATTCATTCTCTAGAGCTATTATGAGAGCTGGCACTGATGTTGGACGAGAAGGCCTGACTCGCAATCTCCATTCCAGTTCATCCCAAAGGTGTTGGATGGGGTTAATGTCAGGGCTCAATGCGAGCCAGTACATTTCTTCCACACCAAACTCATCCAACTATGTCTTTATGGAGCTTGTTTTGTGCACTGGAGCACAGTCATGCCGGAATAGACAAGGGCCTTGCCCAAAACCTCCAAAAAGTTGGAAGCACGGCATTGTCCAAAACGTCTTGCCCAAGCACAAGCCCTGAAAAACAGGTGCATCTCAATACTTTAGTCCAGTAATGCAACAGCACTGAATTCTCAAATGAATGTCTGGATTCAGAAGTGTATTGTATGAGCTTTTGCCTTTGTCTTTTGCATGTACAAGATGGTGGGACTGGATGGAGTGAGGTCCAGGTTTCAGAAGTCCTACACCAGCCAACAATCTGCTTCCCAGGTCTACAAAACAACCTGTGTATTTCTGGTGTGAAAGACAGGACAGCCTAGGCTTCTGATGACTAAAGGCCGGATAATGCCACTTCACACATCATTAAGACCTTTGAGAGGCCGGCCCTGAAACAGCTCCGGTGCTTGGTCACAGACCATCTGGATACCTTGCACTTCACTAATAGGCACATATGTGGATGATGCTCTGATCTACATGACCCACAGAGCCAACATCCAACTGTTTACACCACGATCAGGATCATGTTTTGTAATTTCTTCAAAGGTCATTAACAACATCTTGCCATTCTGACAGAGA
This sequence comes from Brachyalestes nurse, assembly GCA_037974405.1. Taxonomy (NCBI): domain Eukaryota; kingdom Metazoa; phylum Chordata; class Actinopteri; order Characiformes; family Alestidae; genus Brachyalestes; species Brachyalestes nurse. The sequence continues at coordinate 11,421,712 of JBBPCY010000028.1, read as the reverse complement.
AACAGGTATAGGTTTCTGCAGCATTCATACCTCCCTTTGCAAGACGCCTCCACTGTTTGATGCATTGACAATGTAATACAGTCCTTATAGTCACATGAGAACAAACCACAGCACAGCATATTGTGTGATACGAACTCACAACCTTCCGATCACAGTGGGAACCCTTAAACCACTAGGCTAACAGCAGCCCCATAAGAGTGCATGGATCTGGCAGCAGAATTTCTGAGGTACAGGTAAATCCACTTGCACCTCAATATTAAGAGATTTTGTATCACTGGCATGCTAGGCAGGCCCTGATCCAGAATAAGGATGGTGATCCATGCAGGTGGTGCAGTCCTTCAGGTGTCTGTGATGAACCTCAACGGAAGATTTCAGGTTTTTACATGTGAAGCAGTTCACTGGCATTAACAGTGTATGGCTGATGGGCTTCTAAATGTGCATAGTGGAGTAACTCTGGCAGTCTGAGCAAGCTGATCAGAAAGGTCAACTCTGTCATAGGATTGTTCTGTAACTCATTGGTGAAAATGGCTCCACTGTGGTGGTTTAAGAAACATTATGTGGCATCTTTTCTAGCAGTGGTCATTAGGGTCCCCAAATTTTGACCCTGACTATTACATACACTTATCTATTCATTCATTCATACATAACTTAATTTCCTGTGTAATTTTGTGTATTTGTGGATGGATTTTATCCTGATGGTTCCAGTCAGGTTTTTATTCTTGCTGCTCCAGTCAGAATGGATTGTATGGACTGTAGTTTTTTACTGTATGCATCTGTACATGCTGTATCTAGTGTTGTTGCTGTTGTGCACCCAAATTTCCATTTGGGTTTCAATAAAGCATGTTTATACATGCATTCATTTACCTATAAATTTGTCAATACAGAGATACAAATACCAAAGAATCTAAGTGGATATTACACAGACTTTCAAAAGGCTTCATACTGCTTTGTGACTGAAAATTCCCCATCTGGCCTTTGGCCTTATGATGATTCAAGACGAAAAAACAAAGGGACTAATGCGCAAGCTTCCTGCAACAGATGCTGAAAGTCAGAATGCGACAAAATCCCATGGCAAAGATAAACAAACATGTTGGCAGCGGAGAGCAGATGATGCGTATGACTGACCTAGAGTCCCTGCTGGCAGTGCTGCTTGCTGGGAGGTGGAGCAATTTCTGGCCAGCAAATTTCCAGCCACTGGCCACTGTGGAACTTAGGCTTATGGGGCTTAGAGAGAGAGAGAGGATCTGATACACACATACATTACCTTGGCTGCTATAGGGCTGTGTCATGATATGAAACTGACCATTCTGTCATATGTGAACACACCACAGAATGTGAACAGCATGATATTCTCCCTCTGCATTTAACCCATTCACCAAGTGAAGCAGTGGGCAGCCAGGAACACAGTGTCCGGGGAGCAGAGTGTGGGGATGGTACCTTGCTCAGGGTACCTCAGTGGTACCACTAGCAGTCTTGGGAATCGAGCTCACGACTCCCTAATCGCAGGGCGAACACCTTAACCACTAAGTTACCAGCTGCCCCATGAAGACAGATTTCTAATTATAAGGTCTGCACCAATGCTATGTGACGACTGAATGAAAAAGCTTGCCATTCAGTTCTATTATGAGCACACTCCCACTTGCAGCCAAAGAATTCCAAGACTGGAGCCAATCAGAGAGCAGGCTGTCAGGCCACTTCCTTTGCCTGATGCTGAGTGGGGCATAATAACAGTGTGTGGGAGTGGACGGCCCGCCCCATGGACAGTAGAATGGCTATAGCACCCAGCCAGACTCTTACTCTCCTCCCCACTTCCTCCCTGTCCCGACAGCCCTTTCCAGGTATTGTGACCCAAGCGGAGCCACGCCAGTGCCCAGCCAATCCACATAATAGCAATTCTACCGCATTTATTTAAAGACCGAATAAGACTTTTGTCACAGGAGAGAAGAATGGGTTCACTTTTAGCATCCTTATAACAGGGCTGACATCAGGACTCCTATCTGATGCCAACAAGCCTGTAGAGTGAGGAATATTTTTGCCATCTGTTCCTTTGCCCTATTTCTTCTGCCTTGCTTGAGTCAGTCTTCGGGCCTAGGGATGCTAGTCAGAGCCCATGAGCTGTGCTAAGCCCCTTAAAGAGCTGAGAAAGAGCTAACACTTTAAGTCCGATTTGGTTATGGGGTAGCACAAAAAGGTTTTATACTGGCATCTTATTTGAAGCACTTTGGAATCGTTTTTAAAACGATTTAAACCTGTGGCAAAAACTCAGGTTGGCATGATCCTCTCTCAAGCCAAAGAACTAGGAGGGCAGTGACACTAACACGTACCTGGAATAGTACAGTCTACCAGTAAGTATAAGAGTCAATCACACTCTCATGTATGCCTATACACTCACAGGAAGGAAGGAAATGAGTTTTAATGATGTTAGTGATTAGTGTCCCAGATAGTGGGCCAAGACGTGAGGATATAACCATGGGAACTGGGGCATTTCATGTTGAAGTGACCTAATAAAAGCCAGCCTTTTGGAGAGCTGCTCCACATACAGTGAGAGACAGCAGTCTACAAGAAAATGAGGCAGTGGCAGACATATTCTTTTTTTTTTATTTAATACAATATTTTTAGGACAGTTCTGACCACTGGACTGTTAAATACTTTGCCCATGGATTAGAAAAAAATTCAAGTGAAATCTTCTTCACTGCTGAACCCTGGTTTTACTGAATGTCTGACATGTAAACACTTGTATTCCTTTAAGCTCAGCCACAGGAATTATTAAGAGAGTGCAGTTCCAGGACCCTTCACATTCTGCATCTATGGTTTTGCATGTTGTGGTCTCGGAAGGCCCAAATACGACATGAAGCTCAATACTGGCAGCCTGCCGCTCCACATGTGAACAAACAGCCGCTGGCAGAGTGCAGCAGCTGGCACGGTCCGGCGAGCAGAGAGCAGCCAGGCTGCTGATTGTGCACACATTGGTTGTGCTGCAAGCCCTTGCTGCAAAAGGCCATCGGAGACAGACAGGTAGCTAGTCACCCCACGAGCTGCCGTGCGATAAGGAAGCACAGGAGATGACAGGAGCAGATGCTACCATGGAGGGCAAGCCTGTCTCATCCAAAACAGTGAATACACACACGGGGTAGAGCTGAGTGAGGTCCGATTCCCAGGACAGGGATCAAAGCGATGGGGCCCGCTATCGGACTGGATCTTTAACAAGAGCTGCCGGAGGTCCGCTTCCTCAGGGCTGTTTGTTTCCGAACAGAGGAATTTCCTCTGAGGGTAGGAACCATGCTCCTAATCTGCCTATCAAGTCAAGGGTTGGAGGAGCAGAACACAGCCTGCAACATGGCTGGCAGACAGGAAATAATAGCAGAGGGTAAGCAGGGGAGGAGAACCGAGTGTAGGATTTAGAAATGTGAGGTCTTTTGTGTGCTGTGTGTGTGTGCAAGCGCCGAGAATGAACTTCCTCAAAGGTAAATTAAGAGGTCTGTGTTAGCGAGCCTGGGGGTGGGATTCCGAGAAGCCATGAAAAATCACCAGCTCTGAGAAAACCATCTGTCACGTCTCTCTCTCTCCACCTCTCACTCTCTCTATTCCTATCTCTTTCTCACACACACACACATACACACTACCTGGTGAGTATAAGCTTAAGTTGATAACATGCAGCATATATAGCACATAAATATCCTCACTGGCACAGCAGGCGAAGGAAGGGAAATATTATCGCTGGTGATTTGCAATATGTAACAAACACATGGCAGTTTTTCTGTATCTTTTTACATTTTCTCTGCTAAAACACCACTAGGCTGCATTGCCACTCTCATAAAACAAAATGCGCTCTTGCATAACATATTGACAACACACTAGGAGTTATTTAGCCACATCTACATATTCATTAGGATTTTCATTCTCACATGTGGTGTGGGCATGTTTTAGGCGTTAAGCCAGCTATGCTGAAAGCATTCTGGCTCATCAGGTCATGATAAACAGAGATATACTGACAACGAGTAGAAGCGTTAACACTGTTAAGACTGCAAAATAACAAAAAACAGGCCACGTATCATTTCGCAAAAGAGATAACAGGTAACTAACAACTTTTGTTAATTGTCATGCAGTGCAATATGATCTTAACAATGCTCTGTAAAGTATAATAAAAAATCAAGAGATCGAACAAAGCCGTTTTGGATACCAGTAACAATACTGCTACCGTGAATAATGGCTCATGAAGTGAAAGTGAAAGTGACCATTCTGTCATACGTGAACACACCACAGCACACAGTGTGAACAGCACAAAATTCATCCCCTGCATTTAACCCATTCACCAAGTGAAGCAGTGGGCAGTCAGGAACACAGCACCTGGGGAGCAGTGTGTGGGGATGGTATCTTGCTCAGGGTACCTCAGAGGTCCTTAGCAGTCTTGGGAATCGCAAGGTGATCATATTAGTGTGATATTAGTTATACTTATATATGTAGGCCATCAATACTATTCTCAAAGTACTTAAACACTGCAAATTAGGGAAATATATCATTTTATTGCTGTAGTACTGTAACTAGTACCTACATTAATGAATTGGTACGCGCCCAAATTCAAAATGTTTCACCTTACCATGGGCGCAAACGGACCACAGGGGCAGATCTCTCCTCTCTGGACTGGAGAACGGGTCTCGTGTCGGGGCGGGCCGTAGAGGCGAGGGGGCGTGGCGGGGCACGCAGTGACAGCAGCGCTGAGATCAGACCTGCTCTGACTGAATTTTGATTGATGCACTGACCGGCGGAACCCTATTTTAAAACGTCAATATTATTTTTCTTTTTAAGGTTTTCCTTTCCTGAGTGGTGGCACCTAGAGATCCAGTATGAAGTTACTCAAGACTGAAAACTGGTGCGCATTTGTCGTATCACAGACGCCAATTCTTGCTTGCGTACCGCTTATGTCAATTTCTGTATATA
>JBBPCY010000028.1:11403203-11416674 GCA_037974405.1 Brachyalestes nurse | reverse complement strand
CTCCATGTACTGTAATGGTTTGATGTACTGTACTGTTATGAATGTGAACACACACAATAGTCCAGTTACATACAATCAGGTGTAGTCTATCAAGCAAAGCTGACATGAATCTCAGTAAAGCACATTTTGTTATATATATATATTTGTCATTTTCATGTACATGAAGTGGAATTGAATGATAAATTGTTAGTTGATTAACCACCGAAATGATCACTATAATGTGTCTTTGAGCACCCAGCCCTGTTCTGGCCACAGGTGCTGTAAAACAAAGGAGGAGACGAGAATGTGCTGCTTGGGCCAGTGAGTGGAATGTTTATGTTTAAAAATGGACAGATGGATCAGTTGATAGGAGGATCGTTCACTGCAATTCATGCAATAAGGAATTTTTGTATCACTGATGTACATCACGTCTAAAATATCACCTCAACACAAAGCGTTTAGGAGCAAACCCGGCGGTCCGAGCCAGAACAACTCGATACCAGCACCAGCGGCCCGCCACACTGGACCAGGCACTCAGACCCAAACTGACCCGTTTACCTGTGACCCAGCAAAATGGTCTCTGTTTCTTTTTGTGATCAGCTTAAATAACTGCGATCAGGTGATTATGTAATAACTGTGAGAAGCCTTCAGACAGCTGCATACATACATCAAAACACAAAAACAATCAGATCAAGAAACATATAACCTAAAGTTCAAATGTGTGCAAAATAAAATTATAAATATTTTAATTATAATTATAAGTCACTTCAATTCCAGTAAAATATTTATACATGCTGGATATTTGTTACAAAATTGGACTGGATTTGTTTTTGTGGTCCTCCAACATGCTGTCCAGGGTATTTCTGTCCTCACTTTAATATTGGACATGTTCAGCTTATTGTTCGACCTCTAAGCATAGTGCACTTAGAAATGCATGCATAATGCCTGTGCGCATAATAAAATGTGAATAAAACAGAAGCTTGAGTGGCGGAGCAAACAGGCTGGTCAAACTGCTCCTCCTCCTCCTCCTCCACACAGCAGACCCCAGCAGAGCTGGTCTGACCTGGAGAGACTGTGCTCACGCAGCCCCATCCCACTGAGCCAATACACCCACACACACACTCACACTGCCGCTCAAACACACACACCACACAAACAGAGCTGCTACATCCTGATCACACTGTGTGAGAGGGAGAGAAAGAAAGAGCGAGAGAGAGACAGAGAGAGAGGCAGGCCTGGAGCGTTGGCGTGGAACTGGGAGGCATTTTCATGCGAGACCTGCTTTTAAAATATTTCTCTACAGAGTACATTTTTCAAACAATCTGCCATGAAGCGCCATAAAGGACTCAGAACTGTTCTCCGTCATGAAAGGGGCTGAAGTAAGGACGGGAGGGAACGATACGAGGCCACTAAAACAGTAAAACCCACTTAGTTGTCCAGTAAACTAGGTCACCACTCTGTTAAGTATGCAAGAATAACTGCAAGGGGCACACTCACTCACACACACACACTAAAAGAGCCGTATCTAACCTCAGTTCTTTTCTCTGCCACACTGGATGCGCTAAATCTGCTTTAAAACTACTTTTCGTATTTCCTAAATGTGCGCTGGTTCAGCCTCCTGAGCACATTAAAGACATGTTGCCTGTGTATCGGCTGTCTCTGTCAGGCACGCACTCAGCCAACTTTCATTTGCAGTTTCCCGAACAAACCTGGCAAGTATTCTTTGTTTAGGTTGCCAAACTATGGAATTGAATGCCAAACATTTCGAAAGAACAACAAAAAAAAAAAATCACTGATGCACTTCTGCCTAATTACATTACTAAACTTATTAAACTACCTATTTGTGAGCTTGCATTCATTTTTCACTCCATATAATTTACAGTACTTACCAGTATTAATTCCAAAGGTTAATAATTAAATGTTAGGACTACAGAGTAAGGGGTTGCAAATTGATATAAGATGGGCTTTAATGGCATCAAATATAAACACGATTTTTTTCTATAGAAATTGCATTACATGTAAAAGTACTTTAATGCACAGAAACGTTATAGAGACAGACTTCACAGACCGTGTTTTAGGACTACAGATAAAGCACATGCACTGCTGTGTTGGACTGATGAGCCATGATGAGGTATTTAAAAAGTAAAAAAGTGTAACATTAATCTGACTATTTTGTTGTTTAGGCAAATGCAAGGAGATAATACACTGCAACTGAATATGTGACCACTACTGAAAAGTGCAATATCAGTTAATTCTATTAATTAAGCCATCAAGAGCAATTGCATTGTTTAAATAAACACCAGCACAATTACATTCAGGGTTATCACACATTTATAATTTAAACCACACCAGCACATTTAATATCCCACAACAACAGAAAAACTAAACAAAAACAAACAAACAAAAAACCTAAATTTGATTTTGAGAGTGGATTAATCAAAAAATAATAAAAATAAAGTCCACAAAATTCCCACCCTGATGCTGATGGACGCATCTGTGTATTTGATCTGGACTTGTTCTGGTCTAAGGCAGAAAATGTAAACTCAACAACAGTAACATTTAATAAAAACATTTAATAAAAAAAATTCAATTAATGTTAAATGTTACATTCTTAATTTAACCCACACAAACATTTAATATACCACAAAACCTAATGTCACGCCCCCAGTCCGTAGGGACCCTTATTTTGACTGGGGGCGTGGCAGCGGTATCAGCCAAACTGGCCTTTTGTTTTGGGACACTTTAGTTTACACGTGTTTTGAGTTCTGTTCTGTTTAAAAGTCGTGTCTGTTCACTGTTTCTTTGTCTGGTTTTCAGTTTTCACATGTGTAGGTTCCGTCGTGGTTGTGTTCTTCCTGTCTGTTCTTGTTTTTTGTTTTTCGAAAAAGCATCGGCCCTCGTGCCTTTTGATTTGTTATCTTTGTTTTGCTTTTTGGAATAAAGTCACCTTCGAGCATGGATCCTGTTTACTTCTGTGCCTCCTGCACGAACACGCCACGCGGCACCGTGACACCTAACTTCTCCCACAGTAGCATGTTCAATATTATACAACATATTCTTAATCCACATTAGCACAATCACTGTCATTGCACTACTATCTTTCCCCCTCACCAGCACATTTGACATCATTCAGTGTTCTGTCACTATTAAATAACCACACCAACATCATACAGCACACTCAAGCCATACCAGCATGTTTGATATCATATGTCACACTCATAGTTCCAGCCACCCACATCACAGATCTAGTCTAATAAGTGGATTATGCAACATTTATTTTTTTTGTTCTGTAGACTCAAGAATGGAATCAAATCACAAGCTAAATGTTTGGTTACCTGTTCTGCATGAACTGTGGGATAATACACTCTGGAAGCAATCATCCAGGCATAGATTTATCTGATATCAAAAACGCTCCCTGAACCCCACAGCATCTTTCACAACTATATTTCCAACAACAACTTGAAACAGCTATTTCACAGAATGACAGGACAGATGTATATGAAATGTATCGAGACCCAGCAGCAAGTCTCTCTCATCCAACACCTTTGGGATGAACTGAAATGGAGACTGTGAGTCAGGCCTTCTCATCCAACATCAGTTTCTGATCTCATGAACACCCTACAGAATGATTGGGCACAAATTCCCACAGAAACTCCAAAATCTTGTGGAAAGCCTTCCAAGAAGTGTGGAAGCTGTTATAGCTGAAAAGGGAGGCAATACCAAATTAAATTGCATTTGAATACAATGTCATTAAAGTCTCTGTTGGTGTAATGATCAGGTGTCCCAATACTTTTGCCCATTCAGTGCATTTCAGATGCATCATATAGAGGCAGTAAGGTGGTAACCAGGCTGGATCTGCAAATACTGCTTTCTCTACTCTGTGCCTTTAAAACATGCATCAGCCCTGGAAATAAAGGCAGTTTTAAGTATTATATGTCAGAGTGCCTTCATATGAAGTGAACCTTTAGTCTTCTGATTAAAAGCCATCCTTTTTGTGTGTTACACATCAGGAACTGTGGTTTAGACTAAAAGCCTGCATTTCATAACTTCTCTTTTCACCTCTTCGGAATAACAGGCTGTAATTATCAATAACTGTAGGCGGCAGGCGGCAGAGGAGCAGAATATTACTTTTAAAAACAGGGAGCGCGGTTACTAAGCAACCGAATCAGACATTCCTGTGTCCATAACAGCCAGAGATAAAGGTTTAGACAATGCGATTCATGACAGTGAGGCAACAATAATTAAATTGTTGAAAAAGAGTAAAGGCGACATTCATACCGGGTCTTGATTAGGGCTGCTGGTCCAGGGTCAGATTCTAGCTAACAGTGACGCACTGCTGTTCACTGATGCCTTCTAAATACTGAGCTGTGGAGGAAAGAATGTGAAAACAACCACCCAAAAAATAAGCCTTTTCCTTTTCTGTAAATAGTGACAAACCATTACTCAGATGAAGGCCATACTCATGTTGAGTGTAATACACGGCGATGCTTTTAAATACTCATTTGTATGACAGGACAATGCGAGCATAATTACCATGTGATATTCAAACACCTTTATATCTGGCCCTGAATTCCAATACAGTACAAAGACATGGACAGAGTACCAGAAACTCCAGACAAAAAAATAACTTTGATTCAAGTAACCAAGTGTGTAATTGCTGTACAAACAGCAAATAATGAATGGGATCATAATGTGAGTAGGGATGGGAATCGATAAGAAATTATTGATGTCAATACCATTATCAATTCTTAATATCGATCCGATTTCTTATTGATTCCATTACCGATTCCTAAACAGTGTTACAGAAACGTTGCATTCTGGGTAATTGAGCCTCTAGGGAGGCTGGGAGATGTAGTGTTTCAGTGTGTGGTAGCTCGGGGAGTGTTATATGGCCCCTCTGTTTGTGAGTGATTCTTGCCGCTCTAATGTTATTTTTGAGACAGTAAATAAACCCTCCTGTTCCGAGGGAGGAAAGAACAGATCCTGCTCCCCGTAATTGTTTCATTTTTGGACCCGCTCTGTGGCCTGAGCCAGACACCTGGCTAGCAGCCGCTAACGCAGAGGGTGAGAAGGCAACAGTATAAAATAAATATATATATTTTTAACTGAGCATAATTTTGTGGACAGGTGGTTAGTTTACATACATATTTACATGAAATAAGAGGAGCTTGCACTCCAGCACTGAGAATCAAACACATGGCATCCTTGTACTTTAATGATAGTTTAATGATAGTGTTTAATGCTGTAATGCTGGTATTACCATCCTTGCACGTTCAAACGGAACTACACTGGTTACAAAGAACGCAGCTGACGTTTTTTGGTAAAACGCAACCACGCCACGGTACGCTTTATCCTTACACTCCGCTCCATGATAATTTGATTCGTGGAGTGTCCAAAAGAGTCCAAAAGAATCGTTAAGATAAACCGATAACGCTGGACGTAAATGATTCCGGTGCGTCGCAAAATTAGAACCGGTTCTGAATCGGAACCGGGTTTCGATTCCCACCCCTAAGTGTGAGCCCTTATAAAATCAGAGCTACTCCATATGTCCAAAAAGTCTTTATGATACTGCAGCTTGAATGCAGTAATGGAACTTTAAAGTTAATATAGTGTGTTTTGAATCTCGTGGTATATTATTTTTAGTATTATTATTTTTCTTGCATATGAGAAACATAGCTGCGATTTAGACTTAACCAAAACTCGACAAAACCTGTACACTGTCAACTTGACAATGATGGAATTTATGGCAGTGTTTATAAACTATTTGTACCCAAGGCTAACATCAAAATACACTTAACCTGGCTCAAGAATATATGGCTCAAGAATATGGTTCAGTGAGACAACTTTAATCCTAATGCCTGAATCCAGAAAACAAACAGCTGGAGAAGGCCAATGTGTGGTGTCAGCTATTAAACATGGCGGTGGTGGATCTATAATGGTATTTTACACTTCATCTCATGGGAGCCATTCTATGCAATGAATTTCTCTGTATGGTCATTCAGTGAGGAAATATGTGGCCGCTTGAGTAAATGGCCGCAGGTGTAAATACAGTTCCATCATGATGAGTGATTTATGCAAAGCCCTGGGAATGAGTTAGAGATTTAGATTTAAATGTGCTAATGTTTGTATGAAAGGCCAGTAAAGAGAAAGCTACAATAATCAATAGGACCAACCCTTTTTTTGCATTAATATTCAGGAATAGGTGAATACGGGCAATATTGTAGAGGGAAAAAAGACAGATTTAATGAGAGATGTGATAGCGGGTTTGAGCGAAAGTGACTCATGCAGTCGTCACTCTCTGCCATTATACCCTGTATATCTTCACCACCCCCTTACTGCTGCTTGATTTACACCACACCTACAGCAGGGCCTCTGTAAGACAGGCTTACAAATTAGGAATCCTAGGGACAAGAAGACAAAGTCTGGACTGGAGCCTGGTCAACCGTTACATCACTCTGTGGTCAGAAACAATAGAACTATTGAGTGACCTTTGTGATCTTGAGGCCATCAAGTGCAGTAATTAACTCCACTGAGAGCAATGTAAAGCATTTGTCCATTCAGTGTTCCAGATGTGTGGTGTGAAAGGAATGAGGCAGCCCAGAAGCTCCATCCAGCAGTAGGTGTCTCTGCTGGTGCACATGGTGCAGACCTGCTGATTGATGCAGCCTAACTGGATCTCAAGGACGTCCTGATTCAGATCTCTGCACATCTGTCCTTGGAACGGAGTGTGTGTTACTGAGACTGAGCAAGCTGGAGTGAACAGCAGCATAAAAACAGCTCAGGATTCCCTGCCGCTAAATGATCTGCCTGCTGTATGAGACCACATAACAAATATGCTAATGCATCACAATACACGGTGACTGAACTGCATCAGACTACATTACAACCAAATGTATTCTATTCATTCATTAGATCAATTATTTAATTTACAATTTCATTCATTTAAAATACATTTCATTTTTAAATGTATAATGAAACTGTCTTGTCTGCTAAATGACAGTGACACAGTATTTTCATGATCCAAATTCCAAAGTACTACAGTGGTACAGATGTCACGTTTCCCCATATCTCCCCAATGAGGGCAGGCGCAAACGCAGACTTCCATTTCTTTGTCTTTATTTAAACAAAACAAAAAAACAAAACTCAAAACTCTAACTAAAGGAGACAGGAGAAACCACAAAATCAACTCAGTATGACGGTGGACCGACAACCAAGGTCCACCTCAAAACAAACTAAATACAAAACCTAAAACCCCACAAACCAATCAAATTCAAAACATCTCATTCACTGAGCACACAGGTCAGCTGAAACACATTATGTAAACATATATAAGACCAGTGTGCTCAGCCATCATAATAAAAGTCCCCAAAACAAAACAGAAGAACTGAAAAGGCCTCCAACCGTCACAACAGAATCTTAAACTAAGGCTTGCTTTTTCCATTTGAATTACTACATAATCACCAATGGGGCGAGTTTCTTATAATACATAATACTTTATAATGATGACTATATTATGCACAGCTGACCTATAACACTGTCAAATTCCAGCAGTTTTCAGCGTTAGCTTAATTGGAATACTGTATATATTTTAAACTAAACACAGATATTGAATAAAAGCAACAATGTAATGAGGCAAAAATCCCAACAAAACAAAACATAGCACACGAAAGAGAAAGAATGATCATGTGTATATTATCAGCACTTATTTAAACCATTATTACATTTGATAATATCAGTCATCAGCCTATTGTAAACATGCACAGAACAGCCAAAGCCTTTTGGCCAAAGGACAATTGTCAGGCTGTAAATTGTAAACATCAAAAAAGCTACCATCTATCTATTCTACCACCATGTAAATAGTAAATAGTATTCACAGTAATACTTCCGAATCTCACTGAAACAATCAGATCCAATCAAATGAAGCCACACTGAAGATTTTATGATGCACTGAATCATTCCTAAAAGAGCTGTAACCCAGTCAAGCTGTTATGTGGTCAGAGATTTATTCCCTAATGCCGAAATGAGTCCACACTGAATGGTTGTACAGCAAAATTATTTTCTATTTATGGACACCACAATAACTAGACTGTTTAAATTCTTTATAGCGTGGTTGGCGATCAGTGATGTGGCAGATACAGATTTTAAAACCTGGAACGCATGTATCAGCTCCGAACATCTTTCAGCGTAACGCTCAGACAGTTATCAGCACCAAGGGACATTGCTTACCACATCTCTGTGTACTCGACACACCCCCACACAGCCCCACCCAACCTCCCTCTGCGCCTCTTCCCATCCTGACACTAGGGTTAGTCATCTCTGCAGACCACTGCCTGTTCAACAAGGCATTTCGAGGAAAAAGGAGTGCAGATCTTACATCTAAATTATTTTTTAATGAATTATGGAGATGATTCAGTACATCATGAAATCTCATATTTCACAATCGTTTCATTCAATTCAATTCCATTCAAAATGTGTTTGTACTTAAATACTGTCAATAAACGTGATTTAAGGATGTATTTAAAGAGAAATGGAATATGGACAATAAAAACAATATACCAAGCATTTTTCCATTTTTCCTCAATTTTTGTCCTTACTTAATCTTTGCCAATTCCCTGTTAGATAGCCTCTCCATATGGGAGGATAATGGCTAACATGCTTTGTCTGAGTCTAGTAATGCCAATCAATGAATCTATTCAATGCTCTGAATTGAATGACGGAGAAAATAAACCCACCCCGCTCATCCACAGCATCAGAGCTACATTTTCCCCTGAGAAGGCTAAACTAGGCCTGTCACAATTACCACATAATTGCATGACTGAAATTATTGGAGCTGATCGCAATTATTTAAGCCAACCATAACTATTTTCTAAAGTTGGAAGCTTCCACAATCATATTTTCATACTGCAACAAATAATGGAAATGTAGTGCTTTTTCATTCATTGAGCAAAAGCATAAAGGAAAGCAGAAAATACAACAATGACCACTAAATGGTCCTACCAGACCTTTAGAGGGGAGCTGTGAGAAAAGATTGTCTATGTGACCTGCAGTTAAAGTAATTTGGGTCTATCAACAGCTAGGAAGCAAGACAGTTACTGATACTGGTACCTGTCTCTGCCATTATAGAGTATAACAATATACTAAGCTTGAAATTTCATTTTCTGTTGGACAACATACTACACTAAATACTCCTACATGTATGTCTTATTCTTCTGAAATGCCTGTTTTGCAACAGATAAATGTAAATGTAAAATTCTTTGATTGAGGAGAACAGCAAACACATAATTGAATAACATCCCGGTAAACCTATGGGATGCACACATGAGCACATGATCTCTCAGTTAGGTGATCAATGCAGCATCATGCATGAATTTCACAAGTAATTTCTCTTAGACCCCATACACTCATTCTCACATCTTCAATGCTCTGAGACAGCTGGACTTTTGATAAATTTTACAGTTTTTCACGCTGTCAGTCGCAGCTGCTAAGCCAGGGATTTGTGACCCTGAGACCATGCAGTCATCTGATGTACAGGAGGCAGTACTGCAACAGAGAAAGAGAGAACAGATTCACAGCTAAAGCTGGACTGAAGGGTATCCTTACCTCAAGGGACTGATATATGTTCCTTCTATAAATCTCTTTAATGTTTGCTCCCTCATGAACAACCTGGACTAACTCATGTGACTACACAGCGGGAGTCTAACTTAGGTATTCAACTCCAGGGCTTACATTTACGAGTCCTGCAGTGATTGTACATTTTTGTTATCTGGTCTTATTTGTGGCACATGGGTACAAATGTTGGATTAGAACGAATAGTACAGGGATTTTGCATTAACGAATAGTTTTACTACAGCTTGTCCCAAACAAGAAATAATCCCACATGGCCAACTTATTATTCGTTTTAGTTAAAGCCCACCTGGTGGCACATGTCTGTATCAAAAATGGTATCATGGCATTAGGGCATTGAGATTATCTATACCATTAACCACAAGAATTTATGTGGTATACAACCATCAGCTACAATTCCATGAAAGCATGATTTGATCTCTTTGAAATGAAAGCAAGTGAAGGAGGGCATGCTAACCCAGTTACCTAGTCACTGCTGGTCCTTGTGTGTTTTAGATTAGTTGGGGCGTGATTGATATTCATAGTAACAGTACACCAATGAGGGACTGACTAGCAACAGATCATCTAACATGTAAACACAAATCACTATTGCAATGCACGAACGGAAAGCAGTGCACTGGTGTGTGCTGCATGACTTTCACTAAAATATATTAAGGCCTGGACAGTGAATTAAATCTGAATTTCTCAATTAAATGATCATATAAAACCAAGAACAAGATTCATAACTGGGCATAACAACATATTTCACACTGCAAAATGACCTCAGCTCTGTTTAGCTAGCTTTGCTTCCAAGCTGAGCAGGAACCAATGCCAGGCTGTTATCCATTTCCCTGTTTTGAAGTGAAACATTTGCATGAATAGCTGACAACAGGCTCCACCACAGCAGAAGTTATAAAAAAGAAGCGGTAATCAGTGGGGTCCAAGCGGAGTGTGCGAACTGGCCCAGGTTACAAGAGGCTGAATGATTTGACTGCTTTAACAAGTGAAAGATTTACAAAAAATGAATTTTATGTTAATAAAAATATATTTTAAAGACAGACATGTTGCAGCTTGATGCTGATATTTTTGAAGATTGGCCTGTCACGTGGGTATGAACTGGCTGCTGAATTTTGATTGGCTATTGGCAGCCATTGTGCTAAGCCAGCTAATAGGAACTTTAGGAGATATCAGCAAATGTAGCCAAATGTAAGTAAACCCAAATTTAAATGTTTAGCTTAAGCAGTTCTTGAGATGTCCGTTCTAGCACCCCACGGATAAAAAAATCTCATGAAATTGGGCAAGCTTCCAAAAAATGCATTAGTGATGTAGCAGGTACAATTTGACGATTATGTCTCCATGATACTGGCTATTGAAGCGCTAGATATTTGCACTGACGTTATTCCACAGGTGGTGATACTTCACGAATATATTATAATGAACTAGCGTCATGCACCTCCTAGAGGTTTCAGATGCTTAATGAATAGTGAGAATACAAATTAGCAACATTGTGCAACTAGGAACTTTACAAGGGAGGATGTAAATATGAGCATTGGTCTTATTAACAGTGTTTTTTGTAGTAATAAAGTATAAATAAGTACATGACCACTGGACACTCACTGTAACGGAAATGTTAAAGCCGCACTGCAATGCATTATGATGCAGAAATGTTACGATGCATGTTATCAGTGAAAGACAGTATCAGCTGCATTCTCTGCTATTGTTTAAACACTAAAGGTTGAAATCAGTTTAACTCACATTACCAGCAACACCACAAATATGCCTTATGCAATGAACAATAGGAGCAGACTGCATTTTTTTCATTCAAATTTGGTTCAAATTGTGAACTATAGCCTCATTCTAATCACATCCAGAGCTGAGAGCATCGTTTCACTCCTATAATCAATTATAATTGATTCCAGCATTCTAAGATCAATGAAACTAAACAGCCTCTTTTCGCCCTTTCACTTCACAAGGTATGCTTTATATGTCCTTAATGCTCCAAAGCATTTTTACCTCCCGGTGCTCCAACCCTTGTCTGTGTCTGATTGGAGTCAGACCCAGGAGGAGAGGGAAGGAGGAATGCTCCTGCATCCTCTGAACACCTCTACTGTCAGAAATGCACTATACCTCAGAGGGTCAACTTTAATTGCTTCAAAAAGCCCCATTACTGCCGCAACAACGGGTATTATTTCAAAAGGCCAAGGCTCTGAGCGTATGTGTGTGTGTGTGTGTGTGTGTGTGTGCAGTGTAGCGGATGGGAGGGGAGTGGGAGGTATTCCTAGCGGACATGCTGGAAGGTTCTGTAGCTCAGGGCCTGTATTTTCAACACCTCCCTCTGTAATGCTGGATCTTGGCTATGCAAGCATGCCACAGCGCTTTATTTAATAGAAACAGTGCTATGACACTCTAATCTGACATCATTACTGGATTACTCATTTTATATGATTAAGCTGTTCTTTTCCAGCGGTGCTCAGTCTACATTGCTCAATCCAAGCATCAGAGACAAAATAAAGCTTGTGGGAATATCAATGAACTATGTGAATACAAAGGCTGAGGTCTAATGGCAAATCTGTTCAAAATAGCATACACGTCACAATAATGACAACACTGACATGAATTTGGAATGTCATGGGCAGGAAGTAACAGTAATGCATTGGCTAAGCGAGTGGAATCAAAAAACGTAATAGTTCATATTCCATTAGGATGGTCTAGACTGTGTTCAGTCTACCAAGACAGTGATTCTGCACTATGCTATAACTCCACTATTCACAGTGCTATACCACAATATGTGCCTTGATGCCATACACAAAACTATAGTCTACTGTAGACTACTACACTACACTATGCTATACTAGAATGTATATACTATACTCTAACTGCAGCTAATAAAACTCCATGCGGACCTGCCCGCTAAAATTTAAATAGCACAATGAACTAATACAGACACCAGCAAGCTCATTCTCCACCCACTTTTTGTGTGATCCTCCCGCATTTAGCACAGGTCTCTCCCAAGTGCATATGCATGGTGAAGAGACACAGATTTTGTATTTCACTGTGTATTTAGCCTTGTGTGCGCTTTTCATACAAAATGCTTTTGGTTTGTGCCTGAAACTAACAAAAGGATTAGAACATCAGGCCCCCGGTGTTTCTCAGCTAAGCAAATATCTGTACTATGCTGAAAACTCATAGTGATCAATCCCATCAACATGAAACACGCTGTGGAAGCAAGGCATAGCCTGGTGCTTCTTCAGACTGTTTGTGTCCTCTGAGCCAAGCTGTGTGTGATCTCTGGGTGCACCCACTGCAGGAGCTGATTGCATCTTACCACTAATGACACCCAGAGCAGCCCATCAGCATGTATGAAAGCCTGTAAGCTGCTGACACAGCACACCTGAAAGCCCACAGTAAGAAAGAAGAGAGAGAGGGGAAGAGAAGAGAAGAGAAAAGAGGTGAAGAGAAAAGAAGAGAGAGGAGGAGAAGAGAAAAGATGAGAAGAGAGGAGGATAAGAGAAGAGAAGAAAAGAGAAGAGATGAGATGAGGGGAGGGGAAGAGAAGAGAAAAAAGAGAGGTGAGGGGAAGAGGAGAGAGGGGATGAGAAGAGATGAGAGGGGATGAGAAGAGAAAAGAAAAAAAGAGAGGGGAGGGGAAGAGGAGAGAGGGGATGAGAAGAGATGGAAGGGGAGGAGAAGAGAAGAGAAAAGAAGAGAGGGGAGGAGAAGAGAAGAGAGGTGAAGAGGAGAGAAGATAAAAGAAGAGAGGGGAGGAGAAGACGAGAGGAGAGAAGAAGAGAAATGAAGAAAAGAGAGGACAAGAGAAGAGGAAGGGAAGTGAAGAAAGGAGATGAGAAGAGAAGATAAGAGGAGAGAAGAGCGGAAAGGAGAAGAGGGG